>CATIWR010018720.1:0-13385 GCA_949677035.1 Omphalea diandra | reverse complement strand
CTATGTGGCAATACTATAATAGCCTATTTAGCAAGAACTTTTGATAGCCTGTGTGGCAATGAGATCAATAGCCTGTGTGGTAACAATATATATATAGCCTATGTGGCAACTAAAAATGAAAGCCTTTGTGGCAGTGATATCGATAGTCTATATGGCAACAAATTATGACATCGCGTGTGGCAATAACCTTTAATAGCCTATGTGGCATTTAAGAGGAAAAACTTTTTATTTCGTACATGGATATGATGATGAGTTAATTATGTTTAAATATTGTTACGTTATTTAAGATTGAAGTATCGTTATGCATTTACTTACTGAGTATGCAAACTCACTCTTTTATATGAAATCTTATTTCAGGAAGAGTAGACTAAAGATTGCATCCAGTATACTTTTCAAAGTCGCTGTCTAGCAGTGTAATAGAGGTTGGGTCAGTATGCAGTCAGTTAGTATTTTAATTTGATTATTCATGTATGTTTTGTTGTAAAAAAAGTTACTAAGTGGTGAACAAGAGACATAATAAAAAAAAATTTAATCAGGTCTTTTAAATGACAATGGATAGACTTAAAGAGAAATTTAAATGATTATTAAATGGGGTGCGACAATTTTAATCTTGACCTTGTAGGTGAGAAGCAAAAACATCAAGTGAATGAACTCAAGGAATGGCGATTAATGGCATATGAGAACTCTAAATTGTATAAAGACAGGGCCGAGAAGTTTCACAATAAGAGAATTCATCAATCAAAGCAGTTCAATGAAGGAGATCAAGTACTTCTTTATAACTCTCGCTTCAAATTATTCCTGGGTAAGCTCAAATATAGATGGTCCAGACCGTTCACCGTCGAACAAATTTTTCCTTACGGTACAGTCGAGGTAACTAATCCTAAAAAAGGTACGTTTAAGACACATTGTCCGCAATGTGAAGGAGAAGTCTTCAGCATAAAAAAAAAAAAAAAAAGAGAAGGAAAATGTGTGCGGCTCAGTAGCAAGCCATGTGCACATCACCACACATGGTTGCTGCTATATATATATTCTCATAAAAAAAAAATTAAAACAACCCTTAAAACACAACTCACTCTACCATAAACCGCCTCCTACCACAACTCACCCCTGCCACAACCTGCCTTCTACTCCTGCCACACCTCGCATCCTCCCTCATTTCACCCTTCTCGAGCCGACTCACACTCCCGCATAACAACATGACCCGATTTTGCTTGCCCATACTTTAACTTTTAGGAGTTTTTTCTGGTATGTCCTTCCTCTTTATTCTTTGTTAGTCAATTTGAATTTTGTCTTAAGACCTAAGCTTGTGCTTTTATTGTTACTTTCATTGTGGGTGATTCTACACTCTGTTTGGGTATTATCTTGTTGGACTATTTTTTTAATAGTGTTATTTCTCTTGGTTGTGCGGAGTGTACTAGTATTCATTGTGAGTTGTTTGCCCCATCATGTCTCAGCGTTGACCTTCGAAATGCGCTAGCCAACTCACTACCACTTTCGATGACACACGATTTGCTTTCGTGGACAATTTGACTTTGTGCAATAAGCATATTTTGCATAAATTCATTAGTGAATGTTCTATTACTTCAAACATTGATGCATCACTATGCATTTGAGCTGCATTTCATATGATAGGATAGGAACGAATCTTGGATTTTCAAGGTCAATATTGCCCTCAAATAGTCCATGAATTTTACACTAACATTTAAAACAAAATAACTAAGAATTGTTTAGAGATTCATTCTTTTGTTTGTGGTCAGCGTGTAGTGCTCACTTGCCCTTCTCTCGCATCTTTTTTTAGGAGTTTTGAATGTCAGCCATCTACTTGTTTTAGGTCCTAATAGAATCAACAGTCAACATCACATCCCTAGTGATGGAACTCTTCATTTGTTTAAAGCCACTTCTCAATTAGGCTTAGTTGCGTGCTACCAACAGGACCGTTCACGGTACTTAGCTAAGCACTTGGATGCTCATTCAAGAGTCATAATTACATTGTCAGCATCTAATGTCTTTCCCAAGGCTAGGGCTCTTAATGAAGTGTGCCTTAGTGATATTTACCTTGCGCATAAAATGATCCATGGTTTAGGTGATATCGAAGGTGTCATTTTAGCTCCCATTTTAATTACCTGCATTAATGATGTTGTTGGTCTCTCACAGTCAAACAAAAATTTTATTTTCCCCATGCTTTTAACCAATACTTTTGCAAGTTTAGGGGTTGATTTTGCAAGTGCATGCATGGTTCCTATGGATTCACCAATATATGTTGATACAATCCGCCATTTGAGCTTTTTCTCTGTTGACACCCACACTCGATCGTCCACTATCACATATCACTCACCCTTTGAGGATGATGCTTTTACTGATGTAGGGCAAGGAGGACCATCAGAGGAACCTCTACCTGCAGTTGGTGAACCTTCCCAACGTCTACTATCCCACCTACTTCGTGACGTTTGCACATTACATGAATGCCAAAATCGTTTAGAAGATGTGTAAAACCAAATGTCTCAACAATTGGTTCAACATGGCAAGCTCCTTATTCAAATTTGAGATTTTGTGCAACGTCTTCTGTTGTGGTCTGCTCCACCTGCCCCTTGAGATTCCAAGGAAGTTTTCTAATTCTTTTGTTTTTTTTTTCTTTTTATTTTTTTAATGTGTTATTTTTTTTTTGTTGTACTGAAAACTTCTCCTCCACATTGCAGACAATGTGTCTTAAGTGTGAATAGGGTTTGTATTATTTGATAATTTTTTGTTCCTATTTTATTTTTATGTATATTAAAAAAATTGATATTTTATTTGCTTTATTGTGTGAATGACTCATTATTAGCTTAGTAGTTCCTTCATTTTTCATCTTAACTTGGTAAAAAAAAATATCTAGCTATGCCTTTGATTCACTTTCTTAATTTGCAAATCTTGTTTTCTACCATAGATATTTAATTATCACTATCTTTAAAGAAAATCTAAGATTTGGAAGTTTACAAATTCTTAAAAAATTAAAATTCATTTTTTTACACTATAAAGAAAGGTTTGAGCCTCATTTTCTTATAATTTGCTTAATTTTGTAAATTCCTAGTTGAGTGAGTCCTCAAATAGTACTAGAGTCTCTAGAACTTAATTTTTTATTGTAACATCCTTAACCTAAATCATATGCATTTTAATTACGTTATATTTGAATATATGCATTGGATAAATAATAATTTAGACATGTGAATTGTAGAAGCACGACAATGACACTAGCACCATTGCATTTGGGACACTTAAACATATATGTAGTGTTTGTATAGTTGCTTGAAAAATTGCTTTATGTTGTGTACTTGTTATAGCATCATAAATAATGGTGTTATAGAGCTTATTTTAAAGTATAAGGAGCATCTAGGAATTAAGTGATGGATGGAGGTACTTAAGGAGTGAAGAAGAGGGACTAAAATAGGAAAGTGAACTTCCAACAAATAGGAATGCAACACCATGATTTCGTCTTGTTGCAATAGGCTTACAAGTGGAATTTTTTACCCTTTATGATCAGAATTAAAGGGTTAGACGTGAGTTATAGTATAAGAGAGAGAGAGCTAAGGAATAAAGAAAGAAAGGAAGAAGAAGAAGAAGAAGAAGAAGAAGAAGGAGAGGAAGAAGTGTGGGCTACCTAGGAAAGAGTCCTAAGGTTTTCTAATCCTGGGACAATAGGTAAGTTAATTTATCTTCTTCTCAACTGAAATTAACCTCTCATGACATGTTAATCATGCATGGTTAGTGAGAATTATGGAGTAATTGAGGTAGAGCACTTGGATGGAAGTTGAAATTCAAGAGAACAAGAGCTGTTTGTGTTGGATTTTGCTATTAGAGCATGATTTTATACCCACGATTTCATAACCCTAGAAGAGGAATTAGGTGGAAAGTAAAAAACATGAAAGTTTAGCTTTATATCCCATATAAATTCATATGAAATAGTTTTGCTTGATTTAGTGTGTGTGAGGATTTATGGCTCCTTCATTAGGGCTGGTTCACAACCAACCGAGATGACCTCAGTTTTTCTATTTTCTTATATTTTGATGGCCTTATGTTATGATTTTGATAAAGTTCAAAACATGAAATTTATAGCATTCTATCCCTTCTAAATACTTGTAAATCAGTTTTGATTGATTTTCTATGTGGAAAGAGATATGGCTCATTGATTGGGATTGACCCTGTACCCGGATGAAACCTCACTTTTCTTTTAATTCTATTTTCCAAGAATTTGATCACCACAGGTTCAGAATTTAATGATGGTCCAAACTTGAAATTTATATATTTATGACTGATCTACATACTTGTCAAATATTTTTGCCAAATCCAACATGGTTGTTGAGATATTGTCCCTTCATTATGACTGTTTGTCAACATGTTACAAACCTGCTCACCCTGAGATTTGGTCTTTTGTTTTGATGATTTTATAGACTGAATTAAACAATCAGTAAAACATGAAAAATGTTCCTTTATATGTTTTGTAACTGATGGTAGATCATTATTGCAACTAGTTTTTTACAATTTGAGATACACCCAAGAATGTAAGACCTACTAAGACTGAGATGACATTGCAATAGGGCAAAATTCAAAAATTCACCACATTTTTTGTGTATCTGATATTGGCATAAAATTTGAATATGTTATATCATTATGTGTCTAGTTTATTCAAAAAAAGAATCAAGTAATTTGGATGAGTATATTTAGAGTTATTGTTATGAGAGTATAGTAAGCTCAGGCGGTATATAAGGAGAATATGCATAAACACTAAGTCCACTTGCATGAATCATGCCATAGTTGCATAACAAGAAGAAAATCTTACTTTATCATAATTGCTTGATTTGGTGTATTGAAATAGGTCCTTGAGGCATTGATGATAATAGTGGAAATAAGTCAGGATCATCCACAGCTTAATAAGCTTGAAGGACGAGGTAAGTAAATAGCTAATGGTATTATACGTGTGATTGGTTAAATGCCATGAACATATACTCAATGGAATGAAATGTTGTTTAATGTGATGATATTGAGGATTACATTGATGAAAAGATAGTTATACTCTTGATTTATTTATTTTCATGAAACGTTGATAAATTATGACTTGGGAATGAGAGTATGTGGTGATATGAGCTGCCAAAGTTATGGGTGTTGTTATTAGGCATTATATTGCTAAAATTTTAGTGAATTTATAGTTGATTTATTGAAAGAATAATACTTGATGTTGTTGGCAAGTAACATTATTTATAGCCTATGTGGTAATAAAATATAACAGCTAGTGTGGCAATAACATTTGATAGACTGTGTGGCAATAATATCTATAGCCTGTGTGGCAATAAATATAATAGCCTATGTGGCAATAACATTCAATAGCTTGTGTGCCAATGATATCTATAGCTTGTGTGGCAATAAAATAAAATAGCTTGTGCGACGATAACATTCGATAACCTGTGTGGTAATGATATCTATAGCCTATGTGGCAACAATATTTATAGCCTATGTGACAACCAAAAATGAAAGTCTTTATGGCAGTGATATTGATAGCCTATGTGGCATTTAAGAGTAAAAACTCTTTATTTCATGCATGGATATGATGATGAGTTATTAATGTTTAAATGTTTGTTTTGTTATTTGAGGTTGAAGTATCGTTATGCATTTAATTACTGAGTATGCAAGCTCATTCTTTTGTATTAAATTTTATTTCAGGAAGAGTAGACTAAAGATTGCGTCCAGTTACATTTCGAAGTTGTCGTCTAGTAGTCTAATAGAGATTGGGCCAGTATGCAGTCTATTAGTATTTAGTTTTTTTAGCCATGTATACCTTGTTGTGAATAGTTACTATGTCGTGAACAAGAGACATAATGTAAGAAAAAATATAATAAATAAATAATAATTGAAATCAGGTCTTTTAATGACAATGGATAGATTGAGAAAAATTTAATGATGATTTAAATGGGATGTCACAGCTATCGTTTTGAGACCATAGTATCGAGTATAAGCATAAAAATGATTAAGGCAATTTAGGATTAGCCATTTGTTCCTTTTGCTTTCTTCATCTACCCTTTTATCCATTTAGTGAGCCTCATTAAGCCTTCAAGAACCCTTTTTTTTTTTTATAATCCCATGTTTAGCTAGCCAATGAAGCTTAATCCCTTAAAATATTAAATTGATTATGTTTGATTTGGGATGGGATTTGGTTTCTTCATTCACAAGGGGTTGTTTCATGAAATTAATGAGAAGTCTTCAGTATGGGATTGAGTGTTTTATTCTTTGGGGTGGAAATGAGAAAATGTTATTTGATTAATTATTTGATTTTTGAATTGTTACATTGTGTAATTTTATAGTAACTCTTTTTTTCTTCCTCTCAAAAAGAAAAGAAAAAAAATTAAAAAAAAAGAAGTTTAAAGAAAAAGAGGAAGAAGAGGATATATTTCTTTATCAAGGCAGTTTAATTCTATTTTGTAAAAAATATCAAGGGCCTAGAATTTATATTATTTTTAAGGTCCATGAGAGTAGGATTATGTTTTGGCATGAGATTTTTTCTTTATTGAGAGATCATATGAGTTTCATTTGAGAGAGTATTTAATAAGCATGATCAATTATTTTGTAGTCCACTAACCTAAAAACACTAACCCTCTACCAAAGCTCCATTACAACCAAAAGAAAGACCTTTTGATTTGTGCTTATATTTGAATTTACTTGGTGGAGAAGTGATTTATTCTCAAGCTTATGCTAGACATTTAGGTTATTTGTTGGACGATGAGAGCATACATTAACCTTTAAACACTTGAAATGAGGGGTACATTATGGGAAACTTTAAAAATGATTTTTTTGGGATTTGTGAATGGATAATCTTTGATGCATTTGGTTTAGGGATAGTTATGATTAAATAAGTACACTAGAACACAATTTTTGCAAGTTTGAGAATTGATAAAATTTTGACATAGCTCGATTAATTCGATTTGTTATGATGCCGATGAGTGGATTGAAATGTGTTTATGAGTTAATTGTGTTAGTTTTTATGTATTTTATGCTTAGTGCTTTCTTTTCTTATTTTGGTTTAAGTTTTTTTTGTTCGTGTCTTTTTCCGTTAGCTTAGTATTTTTGCTTGGGGACAGACATAATGCTAAGTGTGGGGAATTTGATAGTTCTTTATTTTTAAGTATTTTTAAGGCTAGTTTTATTATTAATTGAGTCTAATCTGAACAAAAAATACTAGATAATGTCTCACTTTTGGCTTTTATTTTGTAATTTTATTGGAAATCTTGAAAATTGGAGCTTATTGACGAATTATGAGAGTTTTTTGGGTGGAATTATGCAGTTTCAGAAGTTCAATGACCAAATAAAAATTTGACTATTCAGAGACCAGTTTTGATATTTTTCAGATAGAGTTTAAGTCCAATTTCCATTCAAATTAGGAAGAGCCTGAGAGTCCATGCAATTATGGGAAACTTCACCAGCTCTTATTCACAAGAGAGGAAGCTTGGTTTGTTATGATTCATAATTAGTGGATGATGCTATTTTTTCTATTTTAAAGGGGAATAGGAGACTAAAAATAGAAGAGGGATTATTATTTTTAAGATAGTTTTTGCTTTGTTTTATTTATAGAGAAGAAACTATCCACAAGAGAAGGTCAACTATCAAGTTTTAAGAGAAGAATACAAAGGTTTTATCATCAAAAATTTTCCATTTTATTTTCTCTTTATTTTGATGTTGGTTAGTAATTCAATTATGAACTAAATTAATCAGGCAGTTGGGTATGATGAACCCTAAGATGAGTTTTGAATTGTGATTTTTTAGATAATACAATATTTTCATTATTTTATAGAATTCAATTGTGTTTGCTCTTTATTTCCTTGAATTGATATATTCAGAATATTGATTCTTGTTTTAATTCTTTAAACTTAGATTGAGAAATCAAGTTATTGAATAGATTTAGCACAATTGAAAGGAGTTGCATGTATACAATATTCGGATTAGGGCCAAACCTAATAGTGAAATTCAAGGAACTATAGTACAATTTTAGGGGTTTTAATTAGGAAGAGATTCTAATTAATCAACCTAGAATTAGATGTTAATGATCTTGAGAAAGACTTTAACATACTAAAGGAATTTCCACAATTCCATAAACATTGAATTAGATTGTATTGTCGGAAAATCAATTCTTAATATGTCTTAGGGAGATTTAATAGTTGAGTGCTATTTGTCATATTGATCACCTTTTTCCTACTCTCTAGTTCATATTTTCTTTATTTTAGTTTGTAGAATTATTTTATTTTATTTTAATTAGTTAATTTTCACTTGAAATTGCTGATTAAATAATAGAGAAAGAGTTAATACTAGTACTTTTAGTCATTGAGGGATCGACACTCGATACTCCTACGCTATACTAACTTGATAGGTGCACTTGCCTACTCGATCTCTAGGTGTTAGCCTCAGACTGTATCAGTCATGTTACGTAGTAGTGCATTTCTACTTTTTATTGCCCGAAAGCATTATCTTGAAACCTGACTGTATGGTATGATGCACGATAGTGTGCTTGGATGTACGATTATGGTTCTTGGTCACGTGTTTTGGATTCTTACTAACCACTTGAGACACGATCGTGTTTTTTGAGGAGCATGGTTGTGTGCCATATTTCTCACTTTAACATGTTGTACTTCCTTTATAGTTTTTAACTTGAGGTTCCTCCCATGCAATTAGTATACAAATGGTTTGATTTTGGTTTGAAGAAGATCCTTTAATTTCCTTTTGCATCTCTATTATCAATCCTTATAATGCTTCTTTCATCGATTTAGTCCTTGCCCTAGTCAGTGGACCTTCAATCTCTTGTATTTGGGTCTTCGAAAGACTTGCTAGCATATTGATCTCTATCATTCCCTCCCTCTCAGAAATGATTCATCCTCGAATCACCTACATTAAATAAAGATAAATTAGCAACATTCAATGTAGCATTAACATTACCATAGTTGCTCGACAAATCAAGCTTGTAAACATTATCATTAATCTTCCCCAAAACATGAAAGGTCCATCTCCTCTTAGTTGCAATTTTAATTTCCTTTGTGTAGAAAACCTCTCTTTACACATGTGCACTAAAACCCAATCTTCAATTCAAAAATAACCTTCATTTGCCCTTTATTAGCTTGCTTATCATATTACTCATTCTTCCTTTTATGTTAGCTTGAACCTTGGCATGCAAATCCTTCACAAAATTTTCCTTTTTCTTACCATCAGGATTAGCATGTTCATTAGTAGGCAAAGGTAAAATATTCAAAGGAGTTAAAGAATTAAAGCTATAAAAAACTTCAAAAGGAGAAAAAGTAGTAGAACAAACATCTCGATTGTATGTAAACTCAATATGTGGCAAACACTTCTCCTAATGTTTTAAGTTTTTGTAAATGACAGTGCGCAACAAAGTAGTAAGTGTCTTATTAACTACTTCAGTTTGTCCATCCATTTAAGAATATGCAATAGTAGAAAACAAGGGTTTAATTCCTAACTTATTCCATACAGTGCACTAAAAATGACTCAAGAACTTAACATCTCTATCATTGGTAATGGTCTAAGGCATGCCATGCAAATGAACCACCTCTTTAAAGAATAAACCAATAATATATATTGCATCATTGATTTTAAAACATGCAATGAGCTATCTTACTAAACCTATTAAAAATAACAAATATGCCATTATTGCCACTTTAAGACTTTAGCAAACCTATGATAAAATCCATGGAATATATATCTAAGATTGGTTAGGCAAGAGTAAAGGGATACACAAATCGTGTTGTTTAACCTCAGACTTTGCTTGCCTACATGTAATTCACTTATCACATGTAGATTGCTCATCATGCTTCATATTAAGCTAATAAAAATGCTCATATAATATGTCTAAAGTCTTTCAAAAAATTATCCCATCAAAACACTCTTATGAGTCTCCCTAACAAGCAACTCATGAATAAAAGAAATAGGCACACACAA
This sequence comes from Omphalea diandra, assembly GCA_949677035.1. Classification (NCBI taxonomy): domain Eukaryota; kingdom Viridiplantae; phylum Streptophyta; class Magnoliopsida; order Malpighiales; family Euphorbiaceae; genus Omphalea; species Omphalea diandra. The sequence goes on along the minus strand of CATIWR010018720.1, from coordinate 3,422 downwards.
TTTGTCATTCTTGAATAATAATCCCTTGTAAAAATCACTAAATGCACACTTAGCACATGCATCCCATACTTGGTTGAAATCAACATCATTGGCATACAAGTTTTTAAGCAAATAAAAACCAGGTAATTTATTTTACAAAGAAGAAAGTAATGCATAGTTCCTTGATAATGCATCAACCACAACATTTTCCTTCCCATGCTTGTACTTCTTTACATAAAGAAATGTTTAGATGAACTTTAAGCACTTAGCATGCCTTTTATTAAGCTTACCTTGGGATTTTAAAAATTTCAAGCTCTCATGATCAGAATGAATGATGAATTCCCTCGGCCATAAATAATGTTTCTATGTTTGAAGGGTTCTTACTAATGCTTAGAGCTCCTTATCATAAGTAGGATAATTTAATGTTGCCCTCTCTAATTTGTTCACTAAAATATGCAATTGGTTTGGAATCCTACATCAAAATAGCCCCTATTCCAACTTTGAATGTATCACATTATACCTCAAAAGCTTTGTCAAAGTTAGAAAAACATAACGAAGGTGCATTAGTCAACTTATCTTTTAAAGTATTAAAAGCTTGTTCATACACATCATCTCACTTAAAAACAACATTCTTTCAAACAAGTTCATTCAAAGGTGAAGTAGGGGAACTAAAATCTTCAATAGAAACTTGTTAGACCATGGAAACTTCTTACCTCATTCACATTGTTAGGTGTAGGCCAATCCCTTATTGCCTTTATCTTCGCTTCATCAACACTAATACCTTGTGAACTAACAACATAGCTAAGAAATATAATATATTCCATACAAAATGTGCACTTCTTAAGATTACCATACAATTGGTGCTCCCTTAACACACTAAACACAACATGAAAGGTTTCACATGCTCATCTAAATTCTTGTTATAAACCAAAATGTCATCAAAGTATACTATCATAAATTTCCTTATGAACATATGCAAAACATGATTCATCAACCTTATGAATGTATTAGGTGCATTAGTTAAATCAAATGGCATTACTAACCACTCATATAATCCATATTTAGTTTTAAATGCAATTTTCCACTCATTTCCATCTTTCATGTGAATTTGATAATAGTCATTTTTCAAATCAATTTTGGAAAACAAATAAGAGCCACACAATTCATCAAGAACATCATATAATCTAAGGATAGGATGCCTATACTTAATTGTTATCTTGTTAATGGCTTGATAATTCATACACGTGTCATGTTTTATCTTTCTTTAAGACTAAGATGATAAGAACCGAACATGGACTAAGACTCTCCCTTATAAAACCCTTTTACACTAAATCATCTTTTTGCCTTTAGATCTCCTTTGTTTCCTCTAAATTAGCTTTATAAGTTGGTCAATTTGGTATAGTAGATCTATGTATGAAATCTATTTGATGCTCAGTGCCTTTTAAGGAGGTAATCCTTACAGAGTCTCCTCAAGAAATAGATCCTTAAAATCCTACAATAAAGGCACAACAACACTAGGCAAAGATGGGTTAAGGTCATTAGTAGAAAGATAAACATCCTATTACATGAGTACAGGTAGTTGTTGCCTAGCAATCAAAGCACTTAACGTCACTTTTTTTTGCCAACAAGTTCTTTTTCTCATTTTCTCTCTTTTTTGCACACTTTTATTTTCAATTTTATTTCTTCCTCACCTTCATTTTTCTATGTTTTTTACATATTTTCGTTTCATATTTTTCTTCCTCATATTTTTCTCTCTCTTACACACTTTCTTTCTTTTCTTCTTCCTCTTAAATTTGCTTTTCTCTCATTTTGTATCCTCTTGCTATTTTGAATTGATCCTCATAAGCTTGTAATGGCTTGAGCAGATTTAGTATAAAACATCGATTATTAAGTACAAAGAATAGTGATTTTTGTACCCATCATGTGTGACCTTCCTATTAAATTCGACAAAGAAAAATATGACCCATATGCATTGGTTCAAAGTCACACAAAACTTCATCTTCATACTTGCTAATGGAAAAGGAAACCAACACTTGGTTATTACCCTCACTTCCTTGCAATCCTTAAGCCAAGTGAGCTTGTATGGTTTAGTATGCTCCATGGTCTGCAAATCTAGCTTTTATACTAATAATGTACTAGCAACATTGGTACAACTACCTTCATCAATAACTAAAGTACATACCTTGCAATTCATATGGCATTTAGTGTGGAAAATTTACTCATGTTGCTCTCCATTAACCTCCTTGTGTTGTGCACTCAACGCTCTTCTTGTAACTAATGTATCACCTTACACGAGACCTTCAATCTCCATATTTGAACAATCCTTCAATGGTGGCATGTCATCATCACTTGAGCTAACACTCTCTACATCACTATTCTTTGTTAAGGTTATGGTTCTCTTATTTGGACATTGAGAAGTAATATGCCAAACCCTTAGCACCTAAAGCCTTTGATATCACGTGATTTAGAAGGAGTTTTGGTGTTGATTTACCTTTTAGAACAGTAATCAAAATTTTTGGCTTTGTCTCCTCCTTTGGTTTTGTGATGGCTTTATTGTTCCTCTAATTAATTCTCCCTGAAGAAAGAGATTTGAGTTACTTCTCTACCTTAATAGCTTTGTGTATAAGCTCTTTTATCTCTACATAGTCTTGCAACTCAACAATATCAATAATTTCCTTATTCAAGCCTCTAATAAACCTTGCCATGGTAGCCTCTCAATCCTTCTCTACATTAGCTCTTATCATGGCTATCTCCATCTCCTTGTAGCAGTTCTCCACACTTTTGGAACCTTGCACCAAACTTTGCAAATTTCTAGTGTAAATCATGATAATAGTGGTTAGGGAAAAACCTTTTACACATTGCCAATTTCATGTCCTCCTATGTTTGAATAGGTCTCTCTTCATACCTTTTCCTATTGATCATAAATCGATCCCACCATATGCTTACATAATTAATGAGCCTTATGGTTTTCAACTTCACCTTCTTCTTATTAGAGTATTCATGACATTTAAACACATTCTCCACCTTTCATTCCCATTCTCAGCATAACTCTAGATCATTCTTGCCTCAGAAGTTAGGGATTTTCATCTTGATGCCACTTATGTTACCATCTCTTTTGGAAGTAGCTTCTTTTGCCTTTGTTAGACATTGATTCCTCCCAGTTTGAATCATCTTCTTCCTCTTCCTCGATTACACGTCATCTAGAGGATTTGAAATTTGATGGGGAACATATGCCATCCAACCTTGCATTCAACTTGTAACATCCTCAACTCAAATCATATACATTTTAAATTACGTAATATTTAAATATATGCATTTGATAAATAAGCATTTAGGCATGTGAATTTGGAGAAAACACGACAATGACACTTGCACTGTTGTAATTCGGATACTTGAAAATATATGTAATGTTTGTATAGTTGCATGATCAATTGTCTTATGTT
>CATIWR010018707.1:0-26105 GCA_949677035.1 Omphalea diandra | reverse complement strand
TATTACAAGCATTGAAAGCTCTTAAGTCTTTGCTACTCATTTTCTTCATCTTCTTTACATTTGTTAGGTGTAAGCAATAAACACCAGGTTGTAAGGTTTTGTGTTAGCCTACCCAAAACACTTTAAGAAAGGTTTTAGTGTTAGTCTGTCAAAACACTTGAGTAAGGTTTTGTGTTAGCTTAGAAAACACTTTATTGTAAGGTTGTGTGTTAGCCATTAAAACACAAGTTGTAGTAAGTTGGGTGTGAGCTTAAAAAACACCATTGAATTATTAAAATACTCAATTGAGTGATTGGGGAGTGGATGTAGGGATTGTTTTGCCCGAACCACTATAAAATCTTTGTCTTCTTGCAATTCTTTCCTCTTCCCTTAATCTTTAGATTAAATCTTTAAACACCAATTCAACCCCCATTCTTGGTGCCTAGGGACAACAAATGAGAAAAGGTTAAAAAGTAAAAAATCTAAATTATTTCTAAATAAAAAATTAAAAAATTCTAAATAGAAAACCAAGATATTCTGAATAAAAAATTAGAAAAATTTAAAAATATAAATTCTAAACTATTTCTAAACAAAAAAAAAAAGAAAATTTTAAAAAATAAATATTCTAAATAGGAAGATAAGATTTAAATTAATTCTATTGATTCCAAATTCTAAATATATAAGGATAAACAATAGTGTAATATATTGTCAAAAATTATTTCATTTAAATTTAATAAATTTTCTTTTAAATTGTATCATACAATATTGATGATATAAATTAATAGATAGTTTTTTTTATTACAATTATCTCATATATATATATATATATATTATTTTAAATTATGAAATACTTAATATCATTTATTAGATTAATTATCAAGAATTATTTCATTTAAATTTAATAAATTTTTTATATAAGATTAAAAATATAAATCAATCAAAATTTTTTTATTACAATAAACTTGATACACAATTATAAGTTTAAGAAATTTAATTTATGATTTTATGTACTTGATAATAACTTTTTTACAAAATAATAATTAAAATTTAATTATTATTTATATATTAAATTTAAATTACTTAACTAATTAATTAAATATTTAATAAAAATAAATATTAAATTTATTTAAAAATATTATTATAATCGTACTGCTCAACACACAGATTCAGGGATTTTTTTTTTTTTATCTAAAATCTGTTTTCACAATAGAAAAAACTTAGATTTAAGGGGAAAAAACAAATTTAATTCTACTTCTCAAATGACATGTCAGAACGAGAATTAACCACGTGTTGTCAGCTATTCCACCTTTCAAATTATGCGTAATATTAAACTTAAACTATTTATTCTTCCAAACAAATTATTACACAGAGAAAAAAAATTAATGGAGTTTCATATTTATAAATTATTCAATTAAAAAGGGCATTTGATATCAATTTGATTTTTTTATTTAAATTTTTTTAAAATAAATATTAAAAAATATTTCTAAAAACATTAAAAATACCATGAAAATAAAAAAATTCCAAATTATAATCTATTAATATTTATATTTTGAATAATATGATATTATTATAATATGATATTATTATAGTTGTATAACACAGATTTTCAATTAGTCCACTAATTTATAATTAGTGTTAGTCTCATATTTAATTTGAAATGATTGACTGTCATTTATCAATTAACTATATATTTGAAATAAAAATTTCACATTTGTCAAACTACATAAATTATTAAAATTTTTACATAAAATTATCTAATTAAAAAACTATAGATAGAAATAAAGATTTATTAAAAGAAATTATAAAATAAATAACTAAAAAAATATATGCTAAGAAATAGTTTTCATATATTATCTATTTTTAAAATAAATATTATTTTCTTAAGCATATATTTTTATAAATATTTTTGTTAAGTTTTGAATATAATTTAAATAATATATTAAATTATAATGCACAAAGTGTAAATTATTATATATAATTAATTTTGATCTCAAATATAGTTTTAGATATGTGAGTATTGCTTATCAACTAACTATTTATTTAAGATAAAACTTTGATATTTATCAAACTAACTATTTGACACATGAGCATTTAAAATTTTCATATAAAATTACCTAATTAATAATAACTATAAATAAAAATAAAAATTATTAAAAGAAACCATAAAATGAATAATTAAAAATATAAGACTGAAAAAAAATTTTCATTAATCACATATTTCATTTTAATATTTTATTTTATTAATATTTTTAAATATAGTTTAGGTAATATATTACATTATACGCCAAAAGAATTCGTGATTTGGAGAACAACAAATGCAAAGAAAAGAAGGCGAATAGGAACGTGGGCGACAACAACAACAACAACCGCCCTGGCGTAGAGTTCAAGTGTTTTCAGAACTTCGAAAAAAATATAACACTCTGAACAAAACTCAAACACAACCTTCGTTTTATTCAATCAAATCCTCTCTTCTTCGCGATTATTCCATGTTCAGGTAAGTCTCCCTTTGCGTTTTCAACTTCCAAATGCTGCTAGTGGTGGTAGTAGTAGTAGTAGTAGTAGTTTACTATTAGCATTTGTTTGTTTTTGGTGTTAATTGTTACTTCCTGTTTACTTTGGTGGTAGTAGTAGTAGTAGTTGTCGTTGCTGCTGCTTAGCTTCTTCTACACGGTTTCTTGATTTTTTTACATCTAATTTAATTGTTTGGTTACGGTTTCTTATCTTTCTTGACAGTGGTAGTTGTTTAGCTCTTTTGTTTTGGATTTGTCAAATGCAATCGATTTTAGTTTCTTGTGTTAGCTCTTCTAATTTATCAAGAGCGAACTGTGAAATCGAAAGGAAAAGAAAAAACCAAAAGAAGGACGAATTCCTGACTAGCTACTTGATTAACCAGTATATGTTGTTTTCTTTAGTACTTTATGTTCTGTTTCTTCATTTGATAACAGGATTTTTTGTTTTCTAGGGGCAACAGGGCTATTAAATTTGATTTATAGTTCTGAATTCATGGTAAAGTTATCAAATTTGATACTATGAATTACCAAGTAAAATGCATATGAGTTGAGCTGATCAGACATTTTGCTAATTTGGTTCAGAGTAGGAGATAACAAGGGTGTTTACTGTGTCTTCTTCCTCTTCTTGCCAGGTGTGTAGATTTTTCAAAGGAGTGGCGTCCTTTGAGTTTCAAATCATTGCTGAGTAAGTGAAAAAGGGGGTTTAGTTAATCAAAGATGAAGAAATGGATATGGAGTATTCTCTGTGGGTCACTATTTATGCTGCTAGTTCTGAGGGAAGTTGTTGTGAAAAACACATTTGGGGAGAATACATTTTCTGATCCTATTGCTGTCAATTTATCTAAGCCTCTTGAATGGATTGGTGATGAGGCTCCACCTGAATTTCGTTCCCCTGCCAATCAAGTGATTTCTGCAGCAAAATCATTCTCTGGTCTCTTTATTTATAGAAACTTTTCCCATGATATTCAGAGTTCATTATTGACTTGGAATCATATGGGACACCTGGTCAATTATTCACAAGGTTTACCTAATGCATTAGAGGCCATTAGGGAAGCTCAAGTGACATGGGAGAGGCTATTGGAGTCCATTGAGAAGGAAAAACAAAGTGATGCTAATAGAAGTTCAAGTCACAAAGTGAAAGAGAAACAATGTCCTTGTTTCTTAAATAAAATGAATGACACTGAATTTGGAGGCAACGATTATAAGCTAAGAATACCATGTGGCCTTATTCAGGGTTCTGCAATTACTATAATTGGCATTCCTAATGGTCTTGTTGGTAATTTTCGGATTGATTTGTCAGGGGAACCACTTCCAGCGGAGTCCCAGCCTCCTATTATTCTGCATTACAATGTTCGACTTCTAGGTGATAAGATAACTGAGGATCCTGTGATTGTCCAAAACACATGGACAGCAGCTCGTGACTGGGGTGAAGAGGAGCGATGCCCCCCATCTGTTCCTGATGATAACAAGAAAGGTATTAATACTTGTCCTATCTGCTAGGGCCAGTGTATCAGAAAACCAAAATGTTTATCTGCTAGGGCCAGTGTATCAGAACACCAAAATGTTCATAGTTCATACCATATTTAGTTTAAAAGTATGCCAGTTGCTTGAACAGAATGCTCATCTTGGTTTTACTATGTGTGTTTTGAACAAATCTTGAATTTGTTTGAGCCTATATATTATTTATAATTTCATAAAGTTATTTATAACCTTTTTGTCCAAAAAGAAAACATTCGTCTGTGAATATTGAGCTTACCATGGTTGTTTATTGTTGATGTTCCAAAATTGCTAACATCAACTCAAGTAGATATTATTGTTTGAGAATGTTACTGTTTTTGTGGAAGGTATCATCACTTCTCTCATAATTTCAGGAAAATACAGGACTATGCCCAAAAACTATATATACACTTAATTGTTTGTGTAGTGAAGGGTACAGAGTTCGATATTACCATCCAGTAATCAACTGCAAATGATCTGAAATTGACATTTTGTTTCCTCGAAAAGCAATCTGAAGTTCAACAAGGGGAATCAGAAACCCAATATCACTATAAACCCCTCTCAGTAAATGTATGCAACCTTCTTAATTCTTTGGGAATGAAGGAATGCTAGATTTGGGAGTAATGCATGCTATAGTTTGTTCGAGTATTAATACCTATGGATACAAAATCTTCTCTTTCACATATTTTGAGTATTCTCTGAGTTTTTGTTCTGTATCACTTGATTTGGAGCTTTCTTTCTCATAATGAGCAGTTGATGAATTGAGCCAGTGCAATGAAATTGTGGGCAAACATGAAAGCCATAAGCTTGCAAAGAGTAGATCATCAAACATTTCTTTATGGTCGTCATTATCCAGGAAGAGACCCGGAGCCAGACGGTTTTTTCCATTTAGGCAAGGGCTTTTGTCTGTTATGACACTTAGGGTGGGAGAAGAAGGAATTCAGATGACAGTTGATGGAAAGCACATAACATCATTTGCTTACCGTGAAGTATTTCTCTTGTTTCTTAATTAAGTAGCATTTGCAAAATTTGATTTGAATGGATACTTATTTGTTTTTACTCTTTCTTTTTTCATGCGATGTGATGATTTCAGAGTTTGGAGCCATGGATTGTTAGTGAAGTAAGGATATCTGGAGACTTGAAAATAAGTTCTGTCTTAGCTAGTGGCTTACCCTCATCTGAAGAATCAGAGCACATTGTTGATTTAGAATCACTGAAATCGGCTGAGCTGCCACCACACCAGCAATTGGATCTCTTTGTCGGTGTCTTTTCTACAGCCAGCAATTTTGAGCGCAGGATGGCTGTTCGTAGGACATGGATGCAATACCCTGAAGTGAAGAAAGGAGCAGTTTCTGTGCGCTTTTTTGTTGGCCTGGTGAGTTCCATGAGTTCAGTACAGTTGTATGCTACAGAGGGTATTCAAATTGAACACAGTTGCTGATATATGTTGGCTGCATTGCACATGTCATATAGTTTTCTAGCACATCAAACTCTCTCAAATAACTCATGTAGCTGAAGTACAGATTGTAAACATTATATGCTGTGAATTCTTTGCAGCATAAAAGCCAGATGGTGAATGAGCAACTCTGGAATGAACTGCAGATATATGGTGACATTCAGCTAATGCCTTTTGTTGACTATTACAGTCTTATAACCTGGAAAACTATAGCAATCTGTACTTTTGGGGTAAGTTCTCACCTCTTTATGGAAAAGAAAGGCCTATCCTGTTGGCTCATTACCTGTTCTTGACAGGCAGAAGTTGTTTCAGCCAAGTATGTCATGAAAACAGATGATGATTCATTTGTTCGAGTAGATGAAGTGCTAAATTCCTTAAAAAGAACAAATGTGAGGCATGGACTTCTATATGGCCTGATCAACTACAACGCCCAGCCCCATCGGAATCCTAACAGTAAATGGTATACTAGCCTTGAGGTAACTTTCCGTGCAACTTCTGTTGATTCTGTTAGATTGATCTATATAATTTAACCTTAATTGGTAGTATAATAATGATGATTGAAATCCTATACTAGATGGAATCGAGTGCTTATAGAATTTTGGCATGGCCGCTGGTGCTTAGAATTTCAAGTAAAATCTGCCATCCTGTGAAGATATAGACGAGAAAATATAAAGTACAAACCTTTGAGCCAAATGTTGTTGGATTATTGTTGTAGAGGTTGATTGCTGTGTTATTGGACAAGTTATCTTCTCTGAATTTCTGGAACCAACTCTCCCTGGATGGTCAGCTTGACACATTTGTTGTGGTCTTTGTCTTGTTTATTTAAATATTGCCATTTCAAAATCATTTAAATAGAGTTATTAAAGGGGTTATAACTTCTTTTCTTAAGCTTTATTGAGTTAATAATTTGTAGTGTTTCAAATTTTCCGTTTTGGCTTTAACTTCTCTTTTTCACTCACAACATGTTATTGGTATTTTTTATCTCTGCTTATTTTTCTTTTTGCATTATGGACTGCTGGTTGAATTCATGAAATAAGCATCAGCCTGTTTCCTAGATACACAATTGATTTGGCATGTGTACTACTTTTATCAACTTTATCTCCCAAGTGAGAAGAGTAGATGAATAAATGTTGGCAGGAACCTTTGGGAGTGGGCAGTGGTATAGACCAGGAGGAGTGAGATTCAAGAGTAGAAGGAAGAAAAATTAAAGAGTGCATAAAAAAAAAAATCTGTACAGATTCTTCAAGGTTAAATAGAATGTCCATTGCCTAATCCTGAATGTCTGGAACATCAAGAAATGTTTATTATAACAGTATGCTTATTCCTACTTTCCACACACACACACTTGCTCTAATTTGTGATTTTTTCCCTATAGATTGTTTGATCTCTGACTGCACCCTTTTACATCATGAAGGAATGGCGTGAGAGCTTTTATCCACCATGGGCGCATGGTCCTGGCTATGTTGTATCACAAGACATTGCAAAAGCTGTTCATAGGAGGCACAAAGAAGGTCGTTTAAAGGTACGAATATGTGGTAATTGTTATTTAATATGGATCTTTCTATGTGTTTATGCGGGTTTTTAATTAACCAAATTAGTTGATCAAATGAATATTTCTAGTTTACTGGCACTCAATTGTAATCCTCCATTTGTTGATGATCACAGGGCCAAGCTTTCTAAAAGCATTAGCCAGACTGCACGGCAGTAAAGGCAGTTTTTTTTCTTTTTTGTCATAGCTTGCCAATGTAGCATGATACGGACATTAGTTCATACTTACGCAATAAAAAGTGATCTTTGTTAGACTTGCTTAAACCAGTTAGTTTGCTCCCTTGTTAAGTGGTAGCCTTAAATTCATCCATTTTTTCTTTATTCATGTTCAACTTTCAGAATTTCCAGATCACTGCAGAATTTGTTGACCGCTTTTCTCGTGGCTACATACAAGAGCAAGATTTTTACTTTAAATGTGTTGTTTAGTTAGTTTCTGCCTTGTTAAATGGTAGCCATAAATTCAGCATTTTTTAGAATCTCCAGATCACTGAACAATTTGCTGAAATATTTTCTTATGGCTATAAGAGCAAGGTTCATTTGTTCTAAATGTGTTGAGATTATCTAATTGTCACTAATACCGCATGCAGATGTTCAAACTGGAGGACGTTGCAATGGGAATATGGATATCAGATATGAAAAAGGAGAATTTTCAGGTTACTTATGTTAATGAAGACCGCGTCTTAAATGAGGGCTGCAAGGATGGGTATGTTATTGCTCACTACCAAAGTCCTAGAGAGATGCTTTGTCTGTGGCAAAAGTTGCAAGAAGGAAATGAACCCCGTTGCTGTTCTGCTCAACGAGCAAATATCTAGTGCTTAACCTGGAAGACGAACGTTACACTCAATGTACCGCACAGAGCCTGTATTATAACCTAGTCGAAGGGAGACTGATTGCCTACAGTTTACTTTTGTTAGACACAGGTACAGGTATTAGTTTTTTTTTTTTTTTTTATCGTTTGGATAATTTAGCTCTAACATGGGATTACAGTTTTGCAAACGATGCAGTGTCACTGATCCACAGTATTAGGTATTAGTTTAGTACTTTGGTTGTACATATCGATGATATATGGCAGATGATGTTCAGAGGAAAAGGCACACAAGTATTGAAAGTGTGGTTATGCATACATGGTTACCTGTACCAGATGTCGTTTAGTGAGAGGGTAGTAATTCATAGGAACTGATTGTTTTTGACCGTTACATGTATCATTTCATTCTTCATACAACATTCTGTTTTATTAGCAAATTTACAGTAATGTGGGTAAAATGTAATCTAAATAGGAAAAAGCCTTGGCCATTAAACAGGAAAAATGTAGAGTAGACGAAAGAGAGAAAAACAGGATGGTTCCTCTCTCCTATTACCTGTTATGATATAACAGGTCATCTGCACGCCACTTGACCTGTTATTTAAGACTAGCTACTTAATTAATGAATGGACGTGATCATGTCTGAAATGTGATTTTTTTTTTTCTTTTTTCAGTAATTTATACCCTTATTTTTTCATAAAACAAGGAGTGAGGGTTAATCTATGGAAGTAATAGCATGCTGCACATTTAAAGCAACAAGACATCCTTCAACTCTAGGCTTTGTTTTCGAATGCAACCAACGGTGATTTGGGGTTGACAAGAGAACCTTCAAAGAGACATTTCTTTCAAGATATCCAGATGTTCCAACAAGAGCAATGACTTTCATTAGGAAAGGGCTCCTACCCATCAATGCCAAAATAAGGTGAAACCAACCTCATTTGTTTTATGGTTAGAGCAGCAGTTGGGCAGAAAACGAGCAAGTGCTGTAAAGATTTTGTTTGACAACGGGCCGCATCTTTGAAGTCTCTTCAAAGAAAGACCTCAATTTTGGACTAAACTTTCGGCTTCCAAATTTTGTTCCATATTCTAGAAGAGGGAGTAGAGGATGATAAGGATAGTTATTATCTCTTAGCTAATATATATCTGTAAAATACAATCTGTATCTTAAGTTTGTTATGTACACAGTGTATATATCTCAGTTAAGAGATAATAATTGATATCTCTTATAATAATCACTCACTCATGGCAATAATAATAAATTTGAAATACATTAAAGCAGCAGAATTATACACAATAAATTTTTAAACTATAGTTTGCAAAAATAAAAGCTAGGACTAAAATCATCACAAAGTTAAGGATAACAACGGATTAACATGTCAAGTCCAAATAGAAATAAAACAAGAATAGATGAACTTATATAAGGATAATTTTCTTCAAGTGGACATGGAAACCAAAATCAAGTAGATGCACCAAATTAGATTAAAGCACCCAATATATATATATATATATATATATATATATATATATATATATATATATCTATATGTTTCAATGATTACTACAGTTTTTACTCATTTATGGTTATTGCACTTTAAATTTTTAGATTAAAAATTTAACAGTTATGGTCATTATGAATTACAATTAATATTTAGACTGAAAATTATAAATATTTTTTATTCAATAATAAAAATAGTGACATTCTATGGAAACATAACCATTGAAAACTTTCTTATATATATATAAACTATAAAAAATAAAGTCTGAACTCTCATACTATATTAGAACATTGAGAACAATAATACAAGTAATAGCATATTCAATTGTGGATTTGTACTTTACAAACTAAAGCATTGTACCCTTATCTTTAGATTTGATAGAAGAACAATCTAAAAAGGTAATGCGAGAATAACAACCTTATAATTTGGGTACACCGATAGCTGCACCACACAACGACTGATTGAGACCTACTGCGTGGCAACAGGGATGTCTTGGGGAAAAAAAAGATTCGTGGTGCATAAAAATTTCCAACTTTTTCCGTCTTATACAAACATATGTTTTTGGCAAGGTTTGATAAATCATTTGATATAAACTATTTTTTGTGAAACTAACACTATGTTTGGATGGGGTGTTTATCATGGAATGGAATGAATTGGATTGGTTTAGAAAAAAATTTTATGTTTGGGTTGGAGGGAATGGAATGGAATGAAAGGGTTTGAAAGGGTTTGGTAAACCCTCCAAACCATTAAAATGCAAACTCCCCAAACTGGGGTGTTTGCATGGGTTTGGAAAATTTAGGCACCAAAATTACATATTTACCCTTAATTTAAAATCATTGTCTTCTTTCCCGAATTCATAACATAAAAATTATAAAAAATTAATTGTTCATATTTTTTGTGAATAAAAATAAATTATAATTTTTAAATAATAACAATAAATTTCTATTTTAATATTAAAAATTTGATAAATGAAAAAATAAAAGAAAATTATATTTGTATGTATAAGGGTATTTTTGTCAATTTTAAGTTAACCTTCAATTTCATTCCAGTGCAAACAAAAAAAATTAATTTCAAACTATTTTTTTCCATTCCTACCATCCCAAACATAAATATAATTTAACACTTCTTTTCCAAACCAAACTAATTCATTTCATTTCATTATAAACACCTCATTCAAACATAATGTAAGCATGCTTGTGATCTGCTTATGACATTGACATAAATCAATGTCAGTGAAAGCTCAAACTTTATCCTCCGATAATGCTCCCCTCCATGATCCCACATTTGGGACTTCAATATCTCACATTCACTAGAGCAAAGTTAAGTCGTAGTGTAACCACGTCTGCCAATTTAGGCACAAACTAACTATTGATCTCTCTATATGATTGTAAAACATTTCATTTTGTACGTGCTATAGTCATTACTTCTGTATATAGAATGTGCATCGAATATGAGGTATCTCCTTCACTCCATGCTTTTTCTAAAATTGATTGGATTACATTTGGATGCCTGCTTATGGATCAATAGCTTCTTCGCTTTTTCATTTTGACAATGTCAGTAGTCCATAGATTATCGATAGTCTTTCGTGGCCGAAGTAAACATGAGATTGATCACGCTCTCTCCCTACAAAAGAAAAATCGAGTGACATCTTGACAAAGCCACTGCAATCTGATACATTGCATTTGTTGCGTTAAATTTTGTTGTCAGTTTCCCTAAGTTGGGGAGAATACGGACGAGGAGAATACACAAGAGAAGCCTATCAATCGTTCATTGGCAACAAGTTGAGAAAATCAAAGACAGATAATCATCATTTTATTGATTTGATAACTCGAGTGCTAATTTAACATTCAATCAATAAACTCCCCATCACCATTCAGAGTATCAAAGAAACATAAATCCCAAATAGCACTTGGAAAATGTGGGTCCACAGAAATATTAATCCCAAGCCAAGCATACAAGTATACAGAGTAATATCAGCATGCAAAACAATTTTTGAATCACAAGCTCTATGTATACGAAACTCTCCTTTCCCGATCAAGTTGCAAATAGGAACGAGTTGAGAACAACCCTGCAAAGCCTCTTGACAAGCAACCTTCAACTGCACATGGAGATTTTGCAGACCCCATTAGACTATTCTGTTTATTGATTTCAATGCCCTCACCAACTGGATTACCTGGTGGATCATCCTCCCCATTCAATGGTCTGAGGGACATCAACCTGTTTCTCTTCATGTTCAATGTCAGTATCAGGTCCGTATAGTCTGAAACATGAGAACCTGATGCCTCCATTTCATCATTTAGAAGACTTGGCAACTTCCTCTTCAGACCAGCAGTAACTTTCAGTCCTGCAACAAAAACCAAGGACAATGACTTAATAGTCAATTGCATCTATGTTCAACAATCCTATCTGTAGTTGACAGGGAAAAAAAAGAATAGGAATAAAAGTGATACCAGGAAGAGGGTCTTCAAATACGCATGGTTGAGACTCTGAATCACCGCAACTACAGAAAAGACTGGGATCTTTGTTGGATCCTGACACTCTGCAAGCCAAGATTGATTGTTTTATCCGAATGAAGCATTGCTTTTTAGAAAAGAAAATCACAATAGTAGTTTCAATTTTCTACATCTTGAACTTTTACTTCTTGACTTGCATATTGCTTATCATGGTGCTTGAAAAATTGTCTACCACTCTCAATAAACCAACCAACTTAAACCCATAAAATAGGCCTCTAGAAGTCAATCTTACTATAGGCCATCCAAGTATCTTCAGGAGACAACCCTGGTCAGCATAGATAAATTTTCTATTCTTACCATCCATTATTATCCACATACCATTCATATGTACAAAATGGAGAACCAAAGTCATGTCTTATGCCAAAATAATAGATCAAAACAATTAGCCCTTACTGAAAAATTCCACTAGTGACATGACAATGCTGAACTTTATGCAAAATCACATGTATGCAATTCTATCTAATCTACTTATGATTTCAACATACCTAATGTAAAATAGAGATGAATCTCACATGTCAACCAACTTAAAGCTAATATATTTCCCCTTAAACTTAAAGAACATACTTGGATTCCCTTTATTATTTTTAGCTCATGCATTAACAAAACTGATTCCAAACCAAACTATATAATTCTTAAACATAAACTTACAGTTTTCTATTCCCAAGTACCATACTAGTAGTCACCAAATTCTGGTAGAAAGAGAATATCGGATATAAGTTTAACAGTTTCTCATTACCAAGTAATGAATTACTATGCACTATTTATATATAATTAATAAATATATTATTAATTATTATATTGATTTTAATTTAATATATTGCATCAATTTGATTTTTATGGGATAAAATAATAATATAAAATTTTTATAAAGGAGATTTGATTTTATTTGAGTATGAAAATTTTATTTTTAAATTTAAAACTGAAGACTGGATAAAATCGATTTGAAACAGATCAATTTTTTGGTCCTATTCAATTCGGTCTTCATTTTTTGATCCAGTCTTATTTTGCAATTTTTAAAGACCAATAATTCGGTTGGATCCTGGTGTTTTCCAAAATACCAAACCAAACCAGACTATGCTCAGCCTTACTAATCAGAAATGATAAACAGATAATAGCAGTTTCAAGAATAACTATAGTCCCTTATTCTTGTGCAAGAGTCTTGATTATGGACCATCTGACCAAAAAAATTGATAAACTAAAAAACGTTATCATTTTTAGAACTGGCTTTGACTATATTGGTATTTGCCAACAGAACTAGTTTACGGGACCTTCCTTTATAGAAAGAATTATTAGAAACTAATATTTAAGAACTAATAATATTCTAAGTTATTGCATTTTTACATCACTTGTTACAATTATTTTTGGTAATAATATGAATATAAAACAAAAAAATAAAAGATGAAACTGTAACTAGAAACTACTTAAAACAAAGAAAAGAACAAATTTCAATGTCACACACAAGCTTCTGGGTAATTTGGTATTTCACAAAGTAAACATTATTTATCAATAGCCAGATGATGAAACTGTGAAAAGCTCATAAACAACCAAGGTGGTGAAAAACAAAGTCACCCTAGAAGGAACCTTCAAAATGAAATCCCCACCAAAATGAAAGCCATGTGAACTTATATTTCAAACAAATATAGGAGACCTTTAAACATTAAACCTCAGGATGTTACTTTCTTATTGCATAAATATATATATCACACTTGACTGTTGCTATGTTCTTTTATGGGCTCACCTGATCACATATAGTTCTTATTTTGATGTTGTACTTGTATTCATAATTACTTCAATTAAAAAAGAACTCATAATAATGCAGTTGGTAATCACCATTTATTATGTTTAGAATTTTAGCTCTCTTATAATGAACAATTTATATTTCTACCAAGAACATGAATTATCAGAGGACTGATATATATAGGCTTAAAGATCAGAACAACTAGCCCACTTCTACAATGAGATACTGAGAACTAAAGCAATATTAAGGTTGTGTTTCTGACCTATAACAAAAGTATAAATTACTTAGGGTGAACAGTCTTAAACGAGCCCTTTTAAGAGATTTTACGTCATGTGCATGCCAAAAAAGATTAAATTATGGCTACATAGTATATGTATAAGATAAGCAGATAGCATAAACATTTATGCAATACAAGGAAACGGATTATCAGAAATTAACCGGAAAAATTGCACAATTAGCAATCATAAAACATTAAGGAATATCATCCAGGTTTGAGGGAAATACTTGCTGAGGGTATGAAAGAAATCAAACCTGTACATGTGCTCAACAAAGTCGTCTATTAAAACAGGCCAAGCTCCTGCAAATGAGTACAAAAGAGTGAGAATTACTAAATTCCTCCTTTACCAGCAAGAAAATAAATTTTTCAATAACTAATACAAAACAGAACCAATTCAAACATCTTCTTCCCTGACCACTGCGTGAATGTGTGAAAGAGTGCAAAGAGACTTAGGCTTCCCATTTCATACACGTTCCTTCATGCAGAACCAACCCTCCCTCCCGACCCCCTACTTTCTACACACCCACTCATCATATTATCAACATCCACCAATCAAGAGAGTAAAAACAATAAAAATCAGACAAAAAAATAGAGAAGATACTATTTAGTTCAATGCACTTTATGAAGAAAAATTATACTATTTAGTTTAATGCACTTTATGAAGGAAAATTGACTATGAAGTAGGAGTGAAGTGCATAAAACAACAATCAAGGCACGATATTATTGGAAAAAATAATATCTAGTGACCAGAGACGTAAAGGATGAATATCGGTCTCAACAAAGTTTAACCATATAGTGCACTTATCGTTTCATATCACTAATTGAACATCAAGGATTAAATTCTTGAAAATAAAAACATATACTGCCAATGACAAGAAAACCACCTTTGTTCAAATACTTAACAGAACATCAATTTTTTTCATCAATATAGAAGATGATTTAGTTCATATTCATATAAATAAAAGATGTCAAGTATCTACACCAAGACAAATTAAGCACCATACCATAGCCTATCTACATGTAGATTAATTCTAAATTGAAATTTAAGTAATTGTACCTTCAGGATCATACCCTTCAAGATTTTCATGTACACATCGGCTAAAAGCTAAAACTTGCTGCCATGTATCCTCAGAGATATTGTGTCTCTGATTTTCCTAAAATTTGTGCAAGAAATTAGTTACTTCAAAAGATTATAAAACAGGGTAAGCCATATTAAGAAAGTCATAAGATATATATCAAGCAGCCAACATCAACTCCATCCCACTGAAGAGGCAATAATATCTGATTCATGGAATCAAAGCATACTGAAAAGCAAACACATGCCAATATTTTACAACTTACTCTATTCAACTGGACAAGGCTCCAAATGATCAAATAAGGCAGAGCCATACTATTATGACTAGTACCTGAACAAAGTTACACCACTGATTCAGCAATCTAAACCTCCCCGCTAAAACTAGCCTCCATGCAGTAATTGCCTTGCTTACAGCTGCAAAACAGTCCCGAAAAATAAGTGTTGAGTCATTGATCCAAAAGATAATGCTCAAACCAAGCACCTGACACTTAAAGAAATACAAATAGATAACATATAGCCCATACATCCTGCAGAACCATAAAGAAAAAAACAAAACTTACTGATATTCTTTTGACCATTTTCACGGCACATGAAGAATACAAAATCATAGAAACGTGAGAATTCTGAGAAATCTACCTGTAGAAAAAAGGGAGAAAAATATATAAATAAATGACAATACACAACATGTGGATACAAATTTAAGAAGTAACATAAAATTGAGAATGTCAATGGTGCAGGAATGGTACTGGCAAGAAGATGAAAAGAACTTCAAAATAAATGAGAACTCACCATAAGTTCTAGCTTTGACACTAGCTTTCCAAGTTCATCAAAAATCGAAACCCTGTAAACAAACAGGAAATTGAGAATATTAGCATGTTTATGCACATTGCAGACCCACTAATTGGAGACAAATCAGTACTTGGTAAGTAGTAGCAATTAGCAGCACAAGCAAAAGTTTCTAATGATATGCTGCATGCATGATATCAATGTAGCCGAAGCATGTCTGAACCAGATATGATACAGCATGCATCTTTGTGATTAACAGTTAAGACTGCACTATGATGAGACCATTGTCAGAACTATAAAAAACTCAAAAATCTAGATTATCCTATATTCTAAAAAATATCACCCCCCCCCCTTCTCTCTCCCTCCCTCTCTCTCTCTCCCCTTCCAATTGTTATGATTAAAGCAGATGCCCTATTGTTATGACATGATCAATAAATTCGCACAATAAAAATTTGACTATGCAAAGGTCATTACTGTTTCTTCCTACTCATAGCACAAAAGGTTACATTGAATAAATGATTCCCAAAACCTCTTAAAATCCTACTAGCCCTCTTCAAGAGATTTGACAGGTTACTACTATCCATAAGCAGTCTATCACCACCAGGTCCACTATCCAGCATCCTAGAACTAAAATATATTTTATCACATTATGGCCTTGAGATAATAGCATTCACAAACCTACTAAAAATACCATTAACTGTAAGAAGCCCTAACCTACCAGAACCCAGGTCATCTAGTTAAGCCAACAGGAAAGATACTCAAGAAAGCCTGCGTGCATCAATTGAAGATCAAGTTGGTTTGAGCACATGCACATTACCAACCTTTCAAAGAACATTCCAATTACCATTAACTTTAACATATTACTTATCAGAGAGTTATACCTTGTATGCATCCTCAACTCGACAAATTTTAAAAGCTGAGCCAAAGCATCCCTTGAGAATTTAAACTTCGGTGTAACATCATCTTGTTGATTTCTGTCTTCCTCATATGCTTTTCCTGATCTAATTTCTGCAAGGTAATTTAGAGCCAACCACATAAAACAGACAATGTAGAGTAAACAATCAAGCAATAAAATGCAAGGATGCACTCGCGAAATAAACCTGAAAAGAACAACTCCTCCCCCTCCTCCCCCTTACTATTTCCTAACCCCAAAGACACTGCAAATAAAGGGTGAAATACTCCATATATCAATTTGAAATAAACCCCACCAAGAAAGCAACAAAATTCAAAATGTAAAGCATCAATCTTTCTTCCATCCACCAAAAATCCAAAAAATAAAAAATAAAACCTTAAGTCCTATACTCTCGTTATCCACACAATGGCACTAAATAACGCCCAATAATGAAAATTCACTACACCCAGTTGAGGAACAACAAAAATTATAAAACTCAAGTCTCAATAATTCCATCTCATATTCAGGAAACAATAAATCATCATCCAATAAACATCATTAAAAAAAAATTAACTTTTTCCAGAAACTGTACAAATCGATCAAGAATCAGAACAGTGAGAAAAGTTACCACAGTAACACCGGTAAATCTCGAACAGTTCAGGTCGATTGGAATCGGGCAAATCCATCAGGAGCTGGAAAAGAAGAGGTAGGAAAGAGAACAAAAACCCTAGAACCCTGAAAACAATGGATGTAAAACCATGTACAAGAAACAAAAGAAATGCTTTCTTGATGTGGGATATATAATCTGCCTCTTTGTTATTTGCGTGTCAGTGTCTTACACTATTACCATTTTATTCTTTGCTCTAGTAGGTGTATTACATAAGGAGGATTAAATAATTTAATGAATTTTAAAAAAATTTTAAAATTATAAATATTTAATTGAGATTTTTAAAAATTCTTTAAATATAAAAGATAATAAAAAATTTTAAATACTTTTAAAAAATTTATCAAAAATCAAATGATATTCAAAAAATTTTTTAAGAAAGTATATAAAAATATGATGTATTCAATTAAAACTTTATAGAGTTTATAAAAACTTATTGTTATTCAAAAAGTCATTGATTTTTAAAATCAATAGATTTTTTTGAAATCAATATATTTTTATAGATTTTAGATAACTTTTAAAAAAATTCAATTAAGATTTTTTTAAAACTTTTATAAGCTTTAAAAATAAAAATTTTCAAAAGTCATTTATAAATTTATAAACCCCGTTAAAATCATTAAAAAATTTATAAATCTTATAAAAGTCATTTAATTAAAAATTTTATAAAAATATTAATTGAATACACCTCATTACATTGAGTTAAAATTGTTAAATCATTTAATATCATTTATCAATTTATATTTATTTTATTATATTTATAATAACATTTACATAGAATTTTATATAAATATTATTATTTTATTTTTATAAAACATATTATTAATTTGTAAATTAAGAATTTGCCTTATTAAAATCACAAATAAATTTATTTTTTAGTGTTTCAATTAGTAAACATATATTTATATATAAAAAAATTAAAATTTTTGTAATTAGGATTTTAAATAAATTTATTTTTAAGAATTTTAAAATATATATGTATGTATTGCTTTTTTGAATGAATTATAAATAATTTTTTATTTTAAATAATTTAAATATTAATTAGAGTATATAATTTAATGTAATTTTTATAATTAAATTATTTCAATTTAATTCAAATATTAATGAAAAAATTGCTTGATAATAATTTTGAGTTGATTTTAAAAAAATTGATACTCAGCTTAGGAATTTGATTTTATTATTCAGCTGCCATAATGAAGCAACCCAGTTGAGATCCTCAACTCCCACACCTGTATCAAAAAGCTGTCCAGTTCCTGACATACATCTATAAGCACCACTCTTTATCGTTCTCTTTTCTATTTTTTCAAGCTCAATACCACTATGGATGGCAGCGCAACAACACCACCACCACAACCCTTTGAGGTCCTCATAGCAAGAACCCAAATCTACGCTTCGCGTATAATTGCCCAAGTCGCAGCCGAACGTCAACAACAGCCTTTACAAGCCGGCGCCAAACCCAGCTCATCGCCGGCGTCCAAGGCGTCCATCGACGCTATGCCCAGAATTATGGTGACCCAAGATCTCGTCGAGGACTGCGCTATTTGTCTAGGGGAGATGGACATCGGCAGCGAGATGAGAGAGATGCCGTGTCATCACGGGTTTCATTCGGGATGTATTGAGAAGTGGCTTCGGGTTCGTGGGTCGTGCCCTGTTTGTCGGTATACGATGCCGGTGGAGGAGGAAAACGGCGGTGGTGGTGGCATGGTAAACGGGTGGCGGCTGAGTAACGGATTTTTCGTCGGCCCTACTTCGTTGGCCTCGTCCAGTTCGGGTCAGGGTTCGGATCCTAGGTCAACTTTAGGCCAAATTGATTCCTTGTAGATTCGGGTTTTTTTTTTCAAGGTTTAGATTTTTTCTGTTGGGTGTTCAACATATATAATTGTCTCAAAAGTAATTTTATATTTATTATTATTTGTCATTTATCAATTGATAATAAAATATTTTGAATAAATAATAATATATTTTATTTTATTTTTTAATTAATTAAAATAAAATCAAGCAATTGTAGTAATAATATTATATTGTAGTAATATAATATTTTATATAATATTTTAATAAGTGATAATATAATATGTTTTTATTTTAATTTTTTAATTAATAAAAAATATAAAATGTTAATAAAGAAAAAGTTATTCCTGTAAAATTAAATTATAAAGTTTAATAATATAAAAAAATTTATATTTATCTTTTCTTCAGTTAATCAAAAATTAGAAAATTTTATAAAACATAAGTTCTTCAGATAAATCAATTTATAAAGTTTAATGATGCAAACACATTTTCGCATCCATCCTTTTTAAAACTTTTTTAAAAATTTATTATACGAATTTAAATATTATTTTTTATTATTTTATTTACTTTAAAAGATTTAATTATATAATAATGTTTAGAAAATAAAATAAATTTTAACTATTTTATATAGTAATTTTTAAGTATTTAATTAATCAAATTTATTTATATTTTATTATTATTATCATATCATATGGGTAAGCTCACAATTAATTAATAAAAAATTATTATCATTAATAAAAAAATAAGTACATTTGCGTTAAGTAATTACTTTGAAAAAATAAGTAATTTATTTATTTTTATGAAGTATAAGAATTTTTTATTAATTATTTTACGGAAGACAAAAATAAGGAATAAGATCAATTTGATCCCTTAACTTTTTTATCAGGTTCAACTAGACTCAAAATTAACTTCACGACCTACTAATCTCTAAATGTTCAAAAAAAAGGTCTAATAAGCCTTTTTTTATATGTTAGCAAAGGTAAGTATGAGAAACCCAGAGTTAAAATCCAAATTTGTCTCATAAAATAAAATAAATAAAAATAAATAAAAAGATTGAATTCACCAAAGGATGAAAGAAGGCTAAGAAGAACAATAGCCATTTTTGTTCCTCCTTTATTGATTGAAGATAATTAAACTAGGAACTTCGTGTTCCCAGCACAAAAAGTAGGAAACATGTGAGGGAAATTGAAGATTTTGTAAATTGTTCATTCACGGAAATTCATTTTCTAGTGTGTTTTCATCTTTTGATCATTGTCTGAGTGAATAATCAAAATTTGAAAATAGATGGCTTCTTTACAAAGACTTAGAAGTTTTAATGCTTTTGATATTATAATATTTATCACATGGGTTAGATTAGAATTTAGAAACGCGACATGAAAGATATTGTATTTCTTTAATGAGTTTTTATCAGAATATTTGGAGTTCAAATTAGTATTCATATTTTGATTTTTTTTATTTCATATTTTGTTTTTTTTTTTTATCAATCTTGCATGAAGAGATGTGTGGCTATAATGATTATGATGAAGATGATCATGATTGATGTTAACAGTGATCATTATGCAGTTATGACTGATAACCAAAGAATGAAAGATATATGTATGTGTGTTTTTTGTTCTTACCGATATTAAAGTTATTATTGAATTATTATTATTAGCGATCATATAGCTCATTGATTTAGTTAATGGGTTTTGATAATATGGGTTTATATTAGATTTTTTTTATGAATATATGAATTGTGCATTTTTTTTAATAATTTTTTTCATTATTGTGTAAGAGATATAAGAAATAGAGAGAGCTAGAGAGTGAAAACATATTATCTTGTTCTTATTATGTCCTTCCTTCACACTTAAGAAGCACACTTATAATTCGATCAAAATCAGACTTATTAAAGCTATTTTTAAGCATTTAAGAGTTATTAGGTCATAAAGCTAATTTTAGAATTAATTGAACTCAATATAATAGTTAAAGGGCGAAATTGTACCTTATTCAATAAAAATAATGTGCTAATTTTTTGTTAAGTTTCTCATTAAGAAATTAATGTGCTTATTTTTTTTATGAAGTATAATGATCTTTTTTGTTAACATAGTCCAATTTTACATTGAATAATTGTGTTACAGAAGTTCTTTCAAAAAAAAAATTGTTTTACAGAAGTTGAAAGAATATATTAATTTTCGTTAAGTATAATGATCATTTAATTAATCTACTATACTTTTATATTAAATAATTATTTTATAAAATTAAAAAATGTGCTTAATTTTTCTAAAGCATAGTAATTTTTTTTTGTTAACTTATTATTTTTTTGTTAACAAAACATAGTAGAATAATTTTATTTTAAAACAAAATAAATATAGAAGGCATCGTTTTTATTGTATTAATTATTTTACATAACTTGTATTTATTATCTATTTGAAACCACTTCAAACTACTTCACAAGCACAAGTCAATTAGGAATATTTTTTATGAAATTATTTATTTTGCGGTATTAATAGAATTTTCATATTACTATTTTTTACAAGGATGGTTAGTATTCAAATTGACTTGGAACTATTTTTTCCAAGATTATGAAAAGTGTTAAATTTGATGCTTTAACTTGATTGTCTTAAATTCCCCCATATGGAGTAAGAGTTGGATAAAAATATTGGCTGTGGATTTGATAGATTTTGGATTGGTGCTGGTGTTGGTATTCTGCCAGTTTTGCAATTTGAGATATGATTCGATTTTGTAGTATCTACCAATCTTTTTCCCTTACCCCTTCGGCCCTCTCTCAACTAGGAGAGATGGGGCCTACAACGGAGAAAATGGCAGAGAAAATTAAAGATAGCCTCTCATTTTGGCAAAAACTGTGGCCTAAACTCATTTAAGCATGCTTTCGTAAGCTCCACTTTTAATATGCGCATGCGAACTTTGGGTTGATTTCATCCGGTTTTAGACTGATTATTTATAAATATATAAAACCGATAATAGATAATTTTAAATGTCGATACGATTTAGTTCAAATAATTTCAGGTTTTAGTCTAGTTCAGTTTAGATTTTATTTTTTTATTATATAAAATTATTTATTTACTCATATTTATTATATATAAATATATAAAATTAATTAATAAATAACTTTCATAATTAATTATCAAAAGATTATATTGAGTAATATTTAATAATTTTTATTTTTTTGTGATATTTATTTAAGGATATATAATTTATATATAGTGTATATATCTTATATTTTAAAAATATTTTAAATAATTTATATATATATATATATATATATATATATACATGAGTTGAAGCATATACATATTGTGTGTGTGTTTGTAAGAATATAAATTTTTTTAAATTTACAATAATAACCTTAAGTTATAAATTTTGATTGGATGGATAATATTGTTTATAAAATTAATTATTATTTCAATTTTTGAAATTTCTGATTGTTTGAAATAATTGAAATAATGAATAAAGATATTTATATATTTAAACTAAACAAAAAAACTAATCGATTAATTGATCGCCATAATCCTTTATAATTTAAATTCAATATAAGTGAAATTTTGTCTTTTGTTTTCAGTGGTGTCTAAAAAAGAATATTGATATCATATCTAATAAAGAAAAATCATCTTAATTTATTGAGATTAACAAACTAATACTTGCACGAAAGAATAGAGTATCAAAATTTTGGTATTTTAGAAAATATTGATAAAAAGTTATTTTGATCATACAAGAAATAGACAACTATGAAAAACTATATTGATAGATAGTAAGCCTTAGATTTTTATGTTATAATTTTTTTATATAGATTTTATCCATTGATTTTGTTATATTAAAATATTTTATTATTTTTACTAGAATAAAAATACATGCAACAATGTTTAGTCATGCAGTTGAAAAATTCAAGAATTTTTTTGAGAAGGAAAATTTGTCCACCATTTCTAATGGTGTAGTAAAAAGTATTAATACGATATTTATTAATATAAATAAAAAATTAAGTTATTTTTTACTCTTTCATAATTAGTAAAAAAAGTACAGTGTTAATTTTTAAAAGAGTCATGTATTATAATTTCTTCTCCTTTAATGAAATTCAGAACAAAGTAGAAGGTTCACAAATTTAGATGTTAAATTTTTTATATTGTACTTTACATAAAATAAGCTATTATACTTTATATATTTTTAGATATTCTTGGCATAGTGCTTCATGACAAAGTTTCAATTAATATTTTAAAATAAAATGGAGCAATGAAGAAAAGAGAAATTATAATAGTCAATTCGAAATAAGAATAATATTTTTATTTTTGTTTTAATTTTTATTATATATATATATATATATATATATATATATATATAGATATTTTATAAATATAAATTCAAAAGAATGCAAGTACTTTTATGGAAACTAAAAGAAACATTAACCGAAGAAGAGATTGAGAATCATCTAATTATAGTTTTGTCAAATTACAAAGATTCATTTTATAATGGTAATTTATTTTTCTTATAGATATTTTTAATTTATAATCTATATTGTTAAATATTTTATATATTTTTTGCCAAACTAAATTTTATATAATTGTTAGTTTAAATTCTAATAGTATCATTTTTCTCAAATGGCTAACTATTTTTATATTTTTAAGTCTTATTTAATTTTTAAGTTTGATTTTTCATCATTTTATCTTAAATTTATTTTCATTCACTTATTAATAAAAATCATATTTATTAAAATATATTTTTGTATGGATTTTAGAAAATTTTTAATTATTTATAACTTTATATAAGTTATTCTCTTTATTTATATGAATATAAAATTAACTAATTTATGTGTCTAATAATTATTTTAATCATGTGCAATGCACGAAAAGTAAAAGCTAGTATATATACAAAAGCACAATGGAGATAAAACTTTTAAATTAATTGAAATACCTCTAATTTAAAGATTAATTTCAATATTTTATATATTAGTCAAATCTTTAAAAGATTACAATAAAAATAAATAAAAAACATGTGAACATAAAGAAGCTAAAATAAAAGCTAATTTTTGAATGGGAGAAATTAAATTTAAGTTAACTAATAAATTTATTTTTTAATAGAAAAGGTTAAATTTGAGCACTATTGAAGGAGTGAGATGAAAAGCTAAGATTAGTTGAAAGAATTAATAAAATTATGAGAATACACGATGTGAAATTTACACTCTTTCCAATATTTAGATGAGTATTTAATAAATAAAACATAGAAATTATATTATTAAATTATTTAAAATTAAAAATGAGATCAATTATAAAAAATTTAAAAAGCAAATTATACATTCGACCAGATATTAGAACCATAAAGAATAAATATTTATTTCGTCTGATGTGTGAAGGTATGAAAAATTTGGAACTACAATGTCAAAAGAGAGGGATTGGGGGGCAGAGGGTCTCACTGTCACAGTTAGCTGATCAAAGTCAAGACCAATTTTTTTTTTAATTAATTAAGATTTATTAGGGTTCATTTCCTTAAGTCTTCAAAATGAAAAAATTGAAAATTTTCAAGTGCTACTATTATCCTTCAATCTGCCCTGATTCATGGTGGGGATTTTTTACCATACCTAACTTGGGTGTTGATACCGTAATTCTAATGATTCTCTTAATCTAATTGACTAGATAAGAACCACGAAGTCTCAGGAAACGTCAGGGAACCAAATACCATTTCTTTTCCTGCATCAAGGAGAATGGACTGATACTGAGTTGACACATTATTAGTGCCACCTACTCGCCCTAAATCAGGTGGTTACATTCAGAAACAAACCAAAGTTTACCCACATGAAACTATCATCTGTCACTAATCTCGCGAACAATGATCTAGAAAGTCTTCATTCCTTCCGGAAGCAGAATGATGAAGTTCAGGTCGCTCATGTTTTATTTCTCTTTTTGCCGTGATATCCATCAAGTGTCGGTAGGGCTCAAGGTTGTATCTACTCGTCCGTTTTCATTAATCAGGTTGGCAGGAAAACCCATTCCATGCCAAACGCTAGAGGAAAGGAAACGACACACATCAACTAGCTTAACAATTTCTGCTGATAAAGGTAAGCGTCATCTATGCCTTACTTCATATGCTTAGTAAGAATGAATTTGAAAAGCAGGAAGTACCATAACACTTCATTAAAGCAAAATATTCAGAAAACTTGAGCACCAAAAGAAAGATAAAAAAGCACCAAAAATGTTTAAAGCCAGATTACAAAAAGTAACTTGATTGTTGAAATAGCTAAAGACAACAAATAGTTATAAGAAAACTCAGTAAATAACGATATAGTTTAGTTGCAGAATGTCATTTTACAAGAGTTTGAGAAATGGCTGCGTTATTGAAAGGCAAAAAAGGAGCAGTTGGCACATAACCATCATCTATGCATTGTCAAAGATCCAATAGAAAGGAAATGTTACCAACTCAAAGTATGGAAGAAGGATGTTCATAGATGAGGAAAAGAAAAAGAACACAAATTAATTAGTTTCTCACAACAAAAAGCCACATGGAGCGTATACTAAAGAACTTGATTTATGCGCCATAATTCTATTTCTAGGTTCTATTCAGCTAAACCCTTCTGATTCTGCAAACAAAATTTCCCTGCTTGAAGTCAAGTAAATAAATCAAAATCTCAGTGACTACAGTTCAACAAAAGGGAATCAACCAGTAAACAGCAAGAGTTCACTCCTTGAGGAAGGTGCCAGAATTTTGCAATAAACTACTGGAATTTGATAGAAAAAACAAGGAAAACCTATCGGCCTAGACAAGTTATCATTGACAAGTAATAACACCATGTGTGGATCATTCAAACCAATTTTCTTATACTAAGAACCTTTCTTGTTAAACCATCAATCATGACAAGCAGATAGTAAGTACAGTTTTGTGGAAAAGCCACTACACAGCACCCACAAGACATGTTCTTCAAACTTCACCATTGCAAAACGAGTCTTGAGAAGGCAATGTATCTATTATAAACTGAATTGATTTTGTGGTGGGGGGGGGGGGGGGGCCGGGGCGCCCCCCCGCCCCGCGCGCGCGGGCGGGGGCGCCTGGCCCGAGGGAGGAAATGAGGGTATTGTTTGGGGGGGTGGTGGGGCGGTTGGAGATT
>CATIWR010018703.1:0-20011 GCA_949677035.1 Omphalea diandra | reverse complement strand
TCGGTTATAATGCCCCTTTTAGTTCCATATGCAAGTGCTTATTCACAAATTATATGCCGAGTAATCGTTAAGAGCATTTAATTCTCACTTGGCCTGTATTCCCATGTAACATGTAACAATTCAATCATATATATATGTAATATAACATAATCATATCATTCCCATGTAACATGTAACAATTCAATAATTCTCACTTGACTTATATTTTCATGTAACATGTAACAATTCAATCATATATACATCTAATAGAACATAATCATATCATACAATTATCACATACACCCATTGAATCCAATCATTGTTTCTACTCACACACATTGAATCCAATTATTATTTCTACTTACCTTTTGATGTGACCAACCTTTATGGTAGGGCTTCTTCAAAGTATTGAGATCCTAACATTTGATACATACATGGTTATAAGTATATCAAAATGATTATGAATGCTAGGTATGCAGTTATGGCATGATTCATTCAAGTGGACCTATGTTTATGCATATATTCCTTATATGGTAGCCTGAGCTTATTACACAGTTACAATAATAACTCCTAATATACTTATCCAAATGGCTTGATTCTTTTTTTCAAACAAACTAGACATATAATGGGACAACATATTCAAGACACACAAAATGTGGTGAATTTTTAAATATTGCCTTATTGCAATGTCTTCTCAGTCTAAGTAGGTCTTACTCCTTTAGGTGTATCTCAAATTATACAAATCCAATTGCAATAATAATCTACCATCAGTTACAAAACATGTAAGTGAACATTTTTCATGTTTCACTCATTATCCAGTTCAGTCTATAAGGTCACCAAAACAAAGGATAAATCTCAGGACAAGTAGGTTCATAACATATTGACAACCAATCATGATAAAGGGACAATATCTCAGCAACCATGCTGGATTTGCTAAGAATATTTCACATGTATGTAGATCAGACATAAATATACAACTTTCAAGTTTGGACCATCATCAAATTCTGAGTCTATGGTCATCGAAGTCTTGCAAAATAGATTCAAAAGAAAGGTGGTGTGTCATCTGGGTACAGAGTTAGTCCCAATCAATGGCCCATATCTATTTCCACATAACAAATTAATCAAAATTGATTAATAAGTATTTAGAGGGAATATAGCCCTACAAGTTTCATGTTTTTCACTCTGTCAAAATCATAATATAAAGTCATCAAAATATAACAAAATAGAAGACTGAGATCATCTCAGTTCATATTTGACCTAGTCCTGATGAAGGAGACATATCTCTTCGCACACATAGAATCAGGTAAAACTGTTTCATATGCATTTATATGAGACATAATGTTACAACTTTTATGTTTTGCACTTTCTCTAATTCCTCTTATAGGGTTATCAAATAGTGGGTGAAAAATTATGCTCTAATAGCAAAATCAACAGAATCGACTCTTATTCTATTGGATTACAAATTGCATCCAAGAGCTCTACCTCAATTACTCCATAATTCTCACTAACCATGCATGATTAACATGTCATGAGAGGTTAATTCCAGTTGAGAAGAAGATAAATTACTTACCTATTGTCCCATAATTGGAAAACCTTAGGCAGCCCACACTTTTTCCTCTCCTTCTCCTTCTTCTTCTTCTTCTTCTTCCTTCTTTCCTTTGCTCTCTCTTTGTTTCTGGTATAACCCATAGTTTTTCCCTCAATTCTGACCCTAATTAGTAGATATAAACTTATTATAAGAATATAAAATCATGGTGTTTCATTTCCATTGGTTGTAAGGTCACTTTTCCTCATTTAGTCCATCTTCTTAACTGCTTAAGCACTTCCATCCATCTCCTAATTCCTATATGCTCCTTATACTTTTAGATGAGCTCTCAAACACCATTATTTATGATGTTATAATAAGCACACAACAAGAAATAATTTTTCATATAACTATGCAAACATTGCATATATGTTCAAGCATCCCAAATGCTACGGTGCAATTGTCATTGTCGTGTTTTTACAATTCACATGTCTAAATGATTATTTATTCTGTGCATATGTTCATGTGAGATTTCATATCATTTGATATAGTGCATATGCTCATATGTGATTTCATATTGTTTGTGCAATTAATATATTCATGTGATAATGCCAATGAATAGGGGTAAGGATGTTACACTAAACACTTTCTTATAGGACTCAAATAGAAAATGACATTGAAAAAATGTTTAATAAAGAAAGAAGGCAAGTTGCTAACAATGACAACGCCATCCACATATTATTTTTGTCCTTAAGCATAAGTGAGTGCAATAAGGTGAGCATGATGTCAACTACTAAGGAAATTTAAGAGGCCTTAGAGATCATGCATGAGGGAACAAATCAAGTAAAAAAAACAAGATGGAGACCCTCATTTATCAGTACGAAACCTTCCTTATGAAGCCTTATAAACAATCTCAAGAATGTATGATCGGTTCATTGAGATTGTTAGATAAATGAAGCCTTTTAAGAAGACATTCAACAGTGATGAACTTGTAAAGAAAGTTCTAAGGTTTCTGCCTAATGAGTGGCTTGGTAAGGTCACCTCTCTTAAGGACTTAAAGGACTTGAAAACCATGCCACTTGATGAGAAGCTAAGAAATCTCATTGACTATGAATGAACCTAAACAAAGAAGCTCTACCCATATCTAAAGATACTAATACGAAGAAGATTGGAGTAGCTCTTAAAGCTACCTCCTAAAATTTCTTAGCTCATATGATGATGAAGAGCATATAACCCTCCTGACAAATAAATTTAGAAGAATGTTGAAAAAGAAGGACAAAGGCAACCTTAAGCAAGTTGAATTCTATGGATAAGGAAGACTTAGCCACATGATGGCAAATTGCCCAGAAGCTAGAGCTGAAAAGAAGGACAATAAGAAGAATAAAACCTATAAAACCGTTTGGGATGACTCCAGTGCATCTGAACCTAGTGAGGATGAAGAAAAACTAAGAACAGGGAGAAAAGAAAGAACCAATTTTGTCTCATGGCCCTAGTGAAGAGCTTTTCAAAATAGGTATGTCCTAACTCTTTAGATGGTGATTTAGATAAGGATGATCAAGAGTTAGAAAACATGTTTAGTATTAAAAATCTTATTGAGGACCTAAAATCTACCAATAATGATCTTGATAAAAATTTTATAAAAAACAAAATCTTGAAAACTGAATTAGTATAACCAAAGAAAAGTTTTGAGCTTTTATAAAAAGAAAATGAGGCTTTGAAACAAGAAAAGAAATTTTATGAGATGTTATCATCTCAAAATGAGAATCTCAAGAAAGAGATATCAGCTTTGAAAGATTCACTTTCCTCTTTTACAAAAGGAAAAGAGAAACTTGATCTTATTTTGGGCTCTCAAAAGACTTTAAGAAATAGACATGGTTTAGGCTTTGATCATTCTAAACCTTCTACCTTTAAGCCAAAGTTTATGAAAAGCTTCCTCTAAAGCTAGAACTCCCTCACCTTCATCTAAATCACATGTGCATAATCATAGTTGCACTCACCCTTACTCTCAAAGGCTAAAGGCGAATCTTGCCTTTATTTATGAAGCTAATCATGTCAATAATGCACAGGTTCCTTCACATTTTAGGCATAAATTTTAGGAAGCCACCTCACTCATGCTCTGCATAAGAGGTGAAGAAAGCATTCATTTAGAAATTCTTTTATTGTGGAAATTTTGGCAATAAAGTATACTTTTACTATGCTAGATTGTAAGATGAGCAAATTTTTACTACTAACCCCTATGTACCTAAAAGAAAATAGGTACCAAAGAAAGTTTAATTTTGTAAGTTTGGAAGCTTCTCACCCTCTACTCAAAATGGAGAATCAAATGGTGATTAGAGCTATAAAACTTAAAGGGGAGCTAAAGTTTTTGAAAAAGATTTGTATTTTAGAGAATTCAACATTTGGTATTAATTGGAAAACACAACAATTAGTATTAAATGGTATCTTTAATTGTAATGTACCTCTATCCCTCTTTTGTTCTATTTAATATGCTTTTCCCAAGGGGTAGTTTGCTTTATGAGCTAACCTTGGTATCAGTTTGGAGTTTTTGTTTAGGACTCTCGAGTAACTATCCTTCATTTCTTTCTTTCCTTAATTTGTGAAGAGAACATATAACCCCAAGTTATGTCAATTAGATTTGTGTTTGAATATCTCGAGTGATTTGTTAGAAGAAAACATAAAGATAAGGAGAGTTTTCCTTTATTGTTTGTTATGTATTTTTGGAATCATCATGTTTATTTTCCTTAGGGAACTTGATCTAATTTTTAGGAAGAGAATGTTTGTATGTTTGAAATATGGAGAATTTTTTTTAAGGTGATAATTTTTTTTATTATGTCTTTTTGTCATGATGACAAAAAAAAAGGGAGAAGTTTTGGATGCTTTGATTTATAGTTTTGATTACATTATTCGGTATCACTTATGTGCATGACCTAACACTTGGTATCTTCTATGTGTTTAACAACCAATATTTGGTATCTTATGTGGTACAATATTTGGTATCTTATGTGATTTATTAAGTAGCATACTTGGTATCAAGCCTTGCGTGGATATTCAAACAATTGGTATCAAACATTATATTGAATTAATATCAAACCTTGTGAATATTTTGATCAATATGTATTTTGGTTGGTATCATGCTTGTAGTTTTTTATTTGAACATTTGGTATTCTTTGTTTATTTAAGCTTTGTATTTTTAGTATCAAAATATCTTGGTTTTGTCATCATTCAAAAAGGGTGAGATTATTGTGAATGATAAAGGAAGAGTGTTTAGAGAACATGTAACCCCAAGGCATTGGACATACTTCTCTACTTTGAATGATGTGTTTTGAATGATAACAAAACTATGGTTCTGAATGATAACAAAACTTTAATCAAACCAAAAGAAGTTCTAATGTTTGTACTTTAATGTTTGTTTTAGGTTTTGAATAGACTCGATGAACATTAAAAGGGGAGATTGTTATGAATGCTAAGGAGAGAATGTTTAGAGAATATGTAAGCCCAAGACACGACAAATGTTAAAGAGCTACCATAAGTTTAGAGGGCATTGTGCAAGTTCAATGGGCATTGAACATCTCCCAGTAGGCGTTAGACCATTCAATAGGCATTGAAGGATAAATAATGGAAGTTGATTGGATGCTACTCTTTTCTGAAAGTCTTTTAGACCTCATAACGAGCATTGTCCCTTTGCAACGAGCATTGGAGAAGTGCTCTAGGTTGAGTTATGCTATATTTTTCCATAGGCATTGAAGTTTCACAATGGGCATTGATTTGAGCCAGTAATAAATACTGCAGATTTGTAACAGGCATAGGAATAGTGTCCAAGCCTAAGCTAAAAGTTTTAAAACCTGAAACAGGTGTTGCCTTTCTCAATAGGCATTGAAGGAGTTTTTAATGAATGTTATGAATTGCTCAATGACTGTGGAAAGTAACTACACAATGTCTGAAAAATAAAGCATGAAGTTTATGCTTTTTGGAAATCAACAATGGGTATTGTTCTCACTCTAACATGGGTTATAGTCAAAGCCAATGGGTGTGGAAAGACATTCAACAGGTGTTGGAAGTAATGGTTATAAGTTCAATGAATGTTGTTGAAGAACAACGGGTGTTGTCATCTCTAATGGCTAGTTTTATAGAAAAGCGATTAGACATAACATCAACTATTCCAATGGCTAGTTTTGGAGCTTTGTTATATAATGAACATTTTTTAACTTTAGAAAGGTAAGTGAAAAGGCTAAAAATCTCTATGAAAATCTTTTTAACTATTTGTGTAAGCCTTTTTGGGTGTTGCTTTGTATTTGGGTAAAGTGAGTTTATTTTTGTTACTGTTTTTAGACTAAGTTCTCTTGAGCACAAATTGTGTATTAGCTGCATAATTTGAGAAACATAGACAATGCTTGGATCTTTCCTTACTAGTGGTTGAAAATGTTAGTATTGTTCTTAGAAAAAAATCCTAAGGGGTAGGTTCTTCTTGAGCCTATAAAATGAAAGGTTATTCCAAAGCCTGAAAAAGGGAAGGTTCTTCCTTAGCTTAGAATAAGAAAGGTTTTGTTCTTGAGCCTAAAAAGGAATAAATATGCCTAAGTGAAAGCTTGCGCAATGGAGTAGTCAAGTTATTGAACAACTATAAATCCTTGTGTTTATTTATGTGTTAAGTTTCTGCTTTAGTTGTCTGTGGTTGTGTTTTTTTAGCTTTTATTTTTAACCTAATTCACCCTACCTCTTAGGTTGCTTTATCGTCACTCAATCTAATAGGAATTTCCAAAGAAATAAATAAAATGCACTAGGAAACCTTAGAAAAGCCAAAAATGAAGCCTAAGACTAAACCTAAGACAAGTCCAAAACTGGTTGCCATGGTTCATAGGCTATATAACCTATAAAGCAGGGTTGTACGACCTACTCAGCTTGGTTCTACAACCTTATATAAGGATGTATAACCCATCTTAAAACCCTTATCTGAAGAACATTTTGGAATTGGTCCCCTTTTAAACCCTAGGACTATACAACACTAACAGATGGATGTATAGTTCTTTCCTTGTTGTACAACCTACATGTAAACCTTAATTTCAAGAGATTCATCTCCCTCTCTATGATTGGATGTATCCATGGTGTGACTGAAACCATTATAATGTTTAGTGCGATCATCCTTCATTTATAAATACCCCATCATTTGAAGAAAGAATGAGAGGCTTAGGATAACCCTAAGGTTACTTTACCAAAGTCCATTCTCAAACATCCTTTAAACATAGAAACCCTGACTCTCCCCAACTCATTTCAAGATAGAACTAGACATAATCTATGCATTTTGTGCATTACCTAAGCATTTTAGAGGATATTAGACCCATTATGTGCCTCTGAAGGTAAGGATTTCACTAGAAAGTATCTAGGACTCCCCCACACACCCTTTTTTTATTCCCTATTTTATTTCTTCTTCTATTTTCCAAAATCTAGAAAATAGCAGTTGTGTAGCCTTCATGGTATGATATATAACCCCAAAATTAGGTTGTATAGCCCAGTTTGCCTGGTATATAGTTTTTGGCAAAGTTTATTTCCCCCCTCCCCCCCCCCCCCCTCATTTAGATTTCTTTCTTTTTAAAGCATTTTTTTATGATATTTTATGACTCCAGTGGTAGAATAGGGTGAGGTTTAATGACACAAGACCATTTATTCATTTTCAAATGGAGTCTTGGTTATGTTTCACATGGTTCTTATTGTTTATGATACCAAAAAGCTCTTATGATATTTTATTTGATTTCAAGGAGATGTTTTGATTCTATTTTAATCATATCAGGGTATTAAGTAATGAACTTGAGGTTCCATTAACCTTGACCTTGTATTAGGAGTTTATGTGCTAACCATGTGAATAGTGTTTTGGTTCTTCAATCCCCCTCGTTGATTTGGCATTCTAACTTTTGTAATGCTTAGTTGTGTTATGGGTGTTTTAGCTCATTGTGAGCAATATGAGGGAGGGTTTATCAATCTTAGGATCTCATTTGAAGGGTGAATCTTTTCCTTAGGCCATTTGATATCTTCTAAGTATACTTTGCATTGTACATTTTTGCCTTTGATTGTTCATGATTCACGCATTTTTATTATATTTTGTACACTAATTTATGATGTTGGGATGTGTTGTCATGGATATTAGATGTATGTTTGGGGATCTTAACTTTATAGGTGTGGTAAGATGGTTACTAGGGACTTTATTTACTTTTCCTTTAGTTCCTTTTATTTATTTTTCATCTTTTGATTACTAACTTCTTATCTTTCATTAGGTGCAGGTATTATTACTACCATTAGACCATAAATAAGGTCTTGACCATCGTCATCTATGTTTATGGATGATTGTGGTATGGATGAATGCATGATAACCTTCATACCATGTCACATGATCGCCCTTCCCTCTCTTAAATGTTATGCATAGATGATGGAATGCATTAAACCCCTTTACCATAATACATGACCCTTTCCCCTTGGAATTGGTGACTTTATTTATTTATGTGGATCATGCTTAGATGAATGTTTAGGGGTGTTAATCAGACTAATCAATAACTTGATTAAAATATCAAAAGTGAACCAAAGATGCCCAAAGGTTGGATCTCAATATTTGGGCACCTTAAAGGTGCCTAACCTCTTTTTCAAATCGTACCTAATTTTCAAACCTAATCTCTGATGAGGTGAAGACAAAATGGGCCTTCTAATTGACTTAGATTATGTCTAAAATTTTCCTTCCCTGGATTCTTATCTAGACTAAAGTCAAGTGGTGATTCCATTCTAGGATGCTACTAATGTATTGTCATGCATTTAGTCCCCCGATGACCATCATTTTGAACTTGGGGCTTTGAACAACACAAGGCCTAAAAAGATCCCCCATTAATCTAAGTGCATGCCATATCTTATGGTTGTTACCAATATAAGGACCCTTATCCCCTCAATCCATTATTGATCATAAAAGGATATAGTCATAATTGAAATTCCACTCATTCGAGTGAAAACCAATGAGGCACTCAAAAGCATAAAGTACTCTTCAATGAAATACACAAACCATTGTAGAAAGTTTATAGAATGAGCCACTTTGATAAACCATGATGGGGAAACTTTTGAAATAACTTCTTAAATCTATCCCCAATCTCATATAAAGACTATTCTTTCATTTAAGCAAAAGAAAAGATGTCATTCCTCAACTTAGCCATCTTTGCTAAAAGGTAGAACTTGTTTAAGAAGGCTTTTAATAGTTGTTCCTATATGGTGATTGAACTTTGAGTTAAATAATGATACCATGACTTGGCTTTGTATCTAAGTGAAAAGGAAAACAATCTCAACTTTAACTTTATAGGATCATTTGAAACTCTATTTTGCTTAAACACAAATCTCTAAGAAAGTTATTCTATGAATGTGTAGATCTCTATGTGGCAAACCTTCAAAATAATTATTTTGCACCATTTGAATAATCATTAGATTGTTCTCGATGTTGTTGGCATTAATAGCCAATCTAGTAACTTTGGGTTGTGATTCATTAGGCATTGGTACATCGTAGTCCCTTATAGACCATTTGTTCTCTAGATTATTTGCCATTGGATTTCTCCTATGTTATTCTTCCAATTTTTATCTTTTTATACCCGCTCAAAGAGTTCTTTTAATTGAATGATAAAAATATTATAGATCTTGCTCTTCTAGGACTAAACTCCTAGTCCTTCACATATAAGTTTTCACTTGAAATCAAATAGAAAGAAAGAAAATTTCTAGATTAATAATTAAGTCAAAGTTTTTAATATTAAAGCACTATATTATCGGCAATGATGCCAATTTCTTTGATCATTTATTGATATTTAATTAAGTATAGTAATATGGTTTTAAATCGATTAACAATTTGAAGCTCATTATTTATCTTCTCACATTGTAATTATGCTTTCAACCACATTGTAATTAACTACAAGAGAATGTAATGCAAGTAATATAATGCATAAGGGCGTGTGCGGATATCGTCCCATAGAGAGAAGGGCAATAAGTATAAGAATATTATGATTCTATTTTTATATGGAAATCAAAGATTAAAGATGATAGCTAAACTGCTAGTACAATATAAATAAAATAAAATAACAATTGAATAGCCAAAAGATGAAAGTAATTAAGAAAGAAAACCTTATGATAAAACACCTAGGACACTTAATCTCATTAACAAAAAGCCATGAAATCATTAATCATTCAATGATATGTTGGAATGAAGGTTGAAACTATCGATTGTCTCTCAAATTATTAAGTCTCTCTCTCGAGATGCTCATGACTATTTGTCATCATATTACAAACCTGCTCACCTTGAAATTTGGTCTTTTATTTTGGTGACTTTATAGACTGAATTAGACAGTGAGTAAAAACATGAAAAATATTCATTTATATGTTTTGTAACTGATGGTAGATTATTATTGCAACTGGATTTGTATAATTTGAGATGCACCCAATAATGTAAGACCTACTCAGATTGAGATGACATTGCAATAGGAAAAAATTTAAAAATTCACCACATTTTCTGTGAGTCTAATATTCGCTTGAAATTTGAATATGTTGTATCATTATATGTCTTGTTTGTTTGAAAAAAAGAATCAAGTAATTTGGATGAGTATATATGGAGTTATTCCTGTGATAGTATAGCAAGCTCAAACTGCCATGTAAGGAAAATATGCACAAACACTAGATCCACTTGCATGAATCATGCCATAGTTGCATAACAAGATGAATAACTTACTTTATCATCATGGATTGATTTGGTGTATTAAAATAGGTCCTCAAGGCATTGAAGATAATAGTGGGAATAAGTCGGGACAGTCCATGACTTAATAAGCTTTAAGGAGGAGGTAAGTAAATAACTAATAGTATTATACGTGTGATTGGTTAAATGCCATGAACATATACTTAATGGAATAAAATGTTGTTTAATGTGATGATATTGAGGAATACAATGATGAAAAGATTGTTATACTCTTGATTTATTTATTTTCATGAAACGTTGATAAATTATGACTTGGAAATGAGAGTATGTGGTGATATAAGCTGCCAAAGTTGTGAGTGTTGTTATTAGGCATTATATCATTGAAATTTTGGTGGATTTAAGTTGATTTTTTTAAAGAGTAATACTCGATGTTGTTGGCAAGTAACACTATTTATAGATTGTGTGGTAATAAAATATAATAGTCTGTGTGGCAATAACATTTGATAGTCTGTATGGTAATGATATCTATAGCCAGTGTGGGAATAAAATATAACAGCCTGTGTGGTAATAACATTTGATAGCCTATGTGGCAATGATATCTACAGACCTGTGTGGCAATAAAATATAATAGCCTTTGTGGCAATAACGATAGCCTGTGTGGCAATGATATCTATAGCCTATGTAGCAATAAAATATAACAACCTGTGTGGCAATAAAATATAACAGACTGTGTGGCAATAAAATATAATGGTCTGTATGGCAATAACATTCAATAACTTGTGTGGCAATGATATCTATAGCCTATGAGGTAATAACATTTGATAGCCTGTGTGGCAATGATATCTATAGGTTGTGTGGCAATACTATTTATAGCCTATGTGACAACCAAAAATGAAAGCCTTTGTGACAGTGATATTGCTAGCCTATGTGGCATTTAAGAGTAAAAACTCTTTATTTCATGCATGGATATGATGATGAGTTATTTATATTTAAATGTTGTTATGTTATTTGAGATTGAAGTATCATTATGCATTTACTTACAGAGTATGTAAGCTCACTTCTTTTGCATTAAATTTTATTTCAAGAAGAGTATACTAAAGATTGCGTCCAGTTACATTTCAAAGTTGTTGTCTAGCAGTCTAATAGATGTTGGGCCAGTATGCAGTCTATTAGTATTTTCGTTTGTTTAGCCATGTATACTTTGTTGTAAATAGTTACTATGTTGTGAACAAGAGACAGTGAAAAAAAAATAATTGAAATTAGGTCTTTTAAAGATAATGGATAGACTGAGAGAATTTTAAATGATTAGTAAATGGAATAACACATTTTAGTGGTTTCAAAGTGGGTAAATGATTTTGCATACATGTGTAATATATGATATTTGCATTGTGTTAATCTTACATGCATTGGCATATAGGAGTATGGATGCATATGATAAAGTCCATACTGGCCTAGAGGTTAGAGATGAGTCTATTCATGCATGTGAGCATATTGACCATGTTGCAGAAAATCTTGAGATGTCATGAAATATTTCTATTATAGGTGTAAACCCAAATATCATGCAGTTTGTTGAGACGATATAAAGATTTGCAATAAAAGCATATATGTTGGACTTTTTATAGATAGAAATTACGATAGATTGAAGAAGTAAAAGGTAATTGACTTTGAGGGCACTACAGAGCTTACTAAAGCTGAAGAGTGGCTTAGAATAATTGAAAGATTATTGAATAGGCTTGAATGCATCCTAGAGTAAAGTTAAAGTATGTAATATCTTTGCTTGAAAATAATGCCTTGGATTTATGGGAGACCATTCCAGGTAGCTTTACTCAATTGATGACAATGACCTAGATGATTTTCTAAGGGAGTTTGCAAAAAAAGTAAACACTATTGGTATACTTAGATGTGAAGAAGATGAAGTTTTCTAATTGAAGCATAATGATATAATGATTGCGGATTATGAGGTATAATTTGTTAAAACTCTCGAGATATGCCCCTAAAGTATATGGCTATAGAGGAATTAAAGTGCTAAAAGTTTGACAAGTGATTGAGGTTAAATTTAAGATCGATTAGCAATCAAACCAACTAATTATACTACTCGATTAACAACTATTTGAGCTAAGGAGTTTATCGAAGAGAAGAATGCAATTGAGGATAAAAGAAAGAAAAGTTATGTAGGACGAAATGGAGAACTTAATAGGCCAACAAAAAGGGGTGGTTTTACATTGTCTTGTGGATTAGGTTTCTAAAAAGGTATTAATAATCAAATAGATGAATGACAGAGATTAGCATTAATAACATCTAGTAGAGGTAGCTATGGTGGTTTTAAAGGCTTAAATGGTAGGAAAGGACACATTGACATAATGGGGAGGTGTTGCCTCAAATTTGTAATATTCATGGAAGAACTCATTTTGGAGAGTGTTAAGGATCTAAAAGGGTTACTTACTATACTTATAGATAGTCAAACCGTATAAGACAAATTGCCCAATGACAGGTGTGATTAGAGGAGAGTCTCCAGTAGTTGTGGGGAGAATGTTCATGATGTAAGTAAAAACAAAGTGTGTATCAATTGTTATGTACTAGTGTGTGTTTTCGTATTAACTGCAGATTTAATATTGATGAACTTTAAGGAATTTGATGTTATTCTAGGTATGGATTTTCTGGATTGTCATACTAAAGAGTTGACAATCAAATCTTCAGGACAATTAAAGAGTTATAATTGCTAGGGAGCACAAAATTGTTCCTACTTGTTTGACCTCAAGTATTCAAGAATTTCAATTAATTACAAAAAAAGTTATACTGCATTTATAGTTAGTGTAGTGGACACCAATGTTCCTAATCTAAGGTTGATAGACATTTATATAATGAGAGAGTTTCTAAAAGTATTTCTTGAAGATTTGCTTGATTTGCTACCACATAGAGAAGTTGATTTTAATATTGAAACCCTGCTAGGAGTGGTATTTATACTAAAGATTGAATTTTGACATGGCTTGTCATGTTCTGCCATAAGAGAAATTTGGTGGCTAGGCTTTATGGTGGTGTGAGGGCATTAACATTCAAGTCCTCAATTTTCATAAATATTTAATTAATTATTAGTTGGAAACAAAGTTTTTATGGCATTTATCTTGTCATTATAGAAGCCCAAAGAGAGAACTTAGAGGCGTTGTATGGTAGTGGTGGATGCAGCTCAATTTTAGTGATGGGACTCTATGGCTCTGTGTTGGGGGGATCTTAATATTTACATTGGTGATTATGAGAAAAAGGGAGGCAATCCAGTAGTTTGTAGCCAATATAGGAAATTTAATGAATTTGTGGAGGATTATGGATTGTTGAATTTAGGATTTAAAGAGGGTAGGTTTACTTAGACAAATCGCCAAGTTTGGGATTCCAATATTGAAGCAAAGATTGAATAGGGCATTAGCTAATGGGGAATGGTGTGATAAGTTTTAACCTGCTGAGGTGATCATGAATCCTTCTTAGGCTTAGATCATAGATCACATGGATAATTGCTAGCTCAGAGATGTGGAATTTGGCTTGGTAGTTTAGGAGGCTTAGTTTGTTAAGACACTAGAGGTCTCAAAATTTCCTATCATGGTGAAATTGGACCATTGCAAGAGGGCTTTAGAGTTATGAGGTAATGAAAAGTTTGGAAATTTTAGACTAAAAATAGAACAATTGGTGGAATAGTTAGATTTTATTCATGAGGAACATTACCTAAAGGAGATTTAGGACTTGGAAGCCAATTGGCTTAAGGATTTGAAGAAGGAATTTGAATTAGAAGAAATACATTAGCATTAATGGTCTAAGATTAATTAAATCAATTTTGGAGACCAAAATATGCACTTCTTCCACCAAGCAACCATGCAAAAGAGGAGGCATAATGGGCTAACTGAAATTAAAAGGTCAAACAGTTTATGGGTGTATGGAGCTAACAATATTGAAATGGAGGTTATGAAGTTCTTTAAGTT
Source organism: Omphalea diandra (assembly GCA_949677035.1). Classification (NCBI taxonomy): domain Eukaryota; kingdom Viridiplantae; phylum Streptophyta; class Magnoliopsida; order Malpighiales; family Euphorbiaceae; genus Omphalea; species Omphalea diandra. Next base: position 5,844 of record CATIWR010018703.1, on the reverse strand, counting down.
ATAACATCGAGGAGAGAATATAGAGGTTAGTAATAAGGTGCTTTATTGGGTTCCTCGGTTGATCTCAATAGACATGGAAAGGGCATAAGAATTTTACAAAAGGTGGAAAGGACTATTTTTTATTTAGGTGCGGATAAGGCCCCTAGCCTGATGGTTTATCAATATCATTTTATCATCATAACTGGGATATAGTTAAAGCTGAGGGACTAGCATTCATGCAACTCTTATCTTTCTAGCAATTGCCCGAAGGATTATATCACATAAATATCTCATTGATCCCTAAGGTGCAAATCCTGAAATCCTTCTCATATGAATATCCTATAAGCTATTGTAACTTCTTATACAAGGTTATCTTAAAGGTTTAATAAATGCACTAAAAAGCATGGTTACACCACCAATCTATATTTATGTCTCAATAAAGCATTTAGGGTAATATCATTGTTGCCTATAAATTTCATCATAGATTAAAAAGGGAAAAGCAATAAAAAGGGATGAGGGATGGGGAGGGGGGATGGAGAGGGAACGGAGGAGGCCTATGGCAATTTAGTTGGATATGTTAAAAGCCTACAATTGGGTGAGTTTGAGCTTCTTGAAGCTTCTATTAGAGTAATGATAAATGGATACACATGACCAGGGGTTTTTGTGACATCAGTTAAATTCCAAATTCTTATTAATAGCAATCCCTCTAAAGCCTTTAGACCTTTGAGGGGACTAAGGTATGAAGACCTTATATCTCTATACCTCTTTATTTTAATCTTTTACGTTCTTTCCAGGTACTTAAATGGGATGGTGTAAAGTAGATTGTTATAGGGATATGAAATTAATAAAAATAACCCTATTTTTAGCCATATCCTATTTATGGATGATACCCTATTGTTTGCTAAAACATCAAGAAAAGAATCACTTGAGCTTAAAGCAATACTAAATAATTACTCATTCACATTTGAGCAAAAGATTAACTTTGCTAAGTCTGAAGTGTTATTTGATGTGAACACCCTAGTAGATGAAAGACATATGGTTCTTAACATTATTGGCATACCTAATATTTCTTCTATTAAAGGTACCTTGGTGCTACAACGGAATGGAGAAAGGCTAAAACCCAACTAATGAACTTAATTCTAAGTAAAATCCAACATCTTGTACTTTCATGTAAAAGTAAATTGCTTTTGAACATGAGTAGAGAAATTATGATTAGAGTAGTTATTCAAGCAATCCATGCATTTATTATGTTAGTGTTCAAATTACACTAATAGTTCCATTAAATCTCTTATTGCAAGATTCCGATGTTCTTTTAATATATAGAAAATAAAAATTTATTGGTGAGTTAGAAACACCTAAGTAAGAGTAAGCTTGATGATAGAGGGGGGCAATGGGCTTCCAAGATCTTAAATGTGTCAATCTTGCTCTTTTCACAAAATAAGGATGGAGATTGCTTATGGATCAAGATAGCTCATAGGGCAAGGTCTTATAATCGATTTATTTTAAGAAATATAGTTTCTTTAATGCAAACAAAGTTAGTCATATGCCCTAGGCCAATGCTTGTAATGGATATTTTCTTAATAATATCATGGTTGCATTTTATTAAATATCTCTTTTATTTATAGCTAAATGATAAGTTTCATGAATAGTCAATTCTGCCTAATATCATCAAGTATGTGACTTGATAGTAAAATCTTTAGATATAAAAAATTTTATTCTAAACTATCCCTATTCAATCATTATTATTGGGATAATAATGAAAGAAGACTAGTTTGTGCTTGATTGATAACTATGTTTACTAGTCATGGATATGTGATATTAAGTCAAACATATAGATACATGTTTAAGAAACATTCTATGAGAACACTACATGGATTAATAGTTATAAGTGATTTTCATGCAATAGTATTAACTTAATCCTTTGACCTAAAAATCACCATAGATTCCAATATGATGAACTTCATGTTTTGATATAGTTCAACATTATCTTTAACCGGATGATCATACATACTAATGTTGGACAAAAAGTAAATCATATAGAAATATGAGTGATCGTGAAGGAATTTTTTCCTCATATTTTTTATGAGAAATATATCTTTGGTCCCTGAATAAGTTAGAATGAAGAGGTTGCATAATCATATAGTAATGAATTGGTAAAGGTCATTAATTTCATTTTACATTAGTTTACTTAGATATCGAGAAAGAATTGAACTATATAAGGATGACATGATCCATGTCATATGCTAAATTGAAATTTAATGTGACAAAAGGATTATAATACTATTTGTGAAATAGGCTAGATAGGATTATTAACCTAAACATAATTTGTGTAGTCATAATGTCTTGCTAAAAGCTACTTATGACTTGTAAGCCAAATTAGGTTTTAGGCCATTGCTAACATTATGTGAACCTATAGAGTTGTTCATTTAGAATAGGCCCGAAACAAAATTGGGTTTTACTTCTCTCTATTTATAATTAAGATAATTAAAGATATTATCTAAATTATTTTAAATATCTATTTAATTTTTAAAGGTTAAAAATGAAATTGGATATTATTTATTTTAGTTGTATTTTGTAAGATACATAGTTGACATAAAATATCTTAATAGTTAAGATATATATATATATATATATATATGTGTGTTTTAGGTTTTTTGTATGAAAGTATATGTTCACGTTTTTCTTCAAAAAAAAAGGAGAGAGAAAAACCCTAGTGCTACCATACCTTGCATTTTGGATAGATCCAATTCATGTGGATACTTGTAGAGGTTGATCATCCTTTGGTGACATCTAGATCTGACTCCAAGCTTGAGATTTGGTGTTACTAGTGTAAACCCCCTCTCTACCTTCCAGCAAATCTCACATCTGAAATGGTAAGATTCATATCCTTTCCTTTCATTTTAATTTAATTGTATGGATTCTTTGTGGGTTTTATGTAGAAAAATTTTTATTTTTATTTTATTGTGCATGTTCTACAAAAATCAATAATGGTATTAGAGCCACTTTTGAATTCTATTGAGTTGAATTTAATATTGTTTTATGTATAACTATTACATATGTGAACATGGATGTGATTATTTGAAAATCATTTCAATGGTTTGATGTAAAATGGATTAGGTTAAAGGGAAATTTGATTAATATGAATGAAAATGAAAATAATGCATTAATTTGATTAATGTGTTTTAAGGTTTAATATGATTAAACATTTATGGCAATGTTAATTTGATTAACTCGTTTGCTATTTCTTATGATCTATTGTTAATTCGATTAATACAGTTTAACAAGATCTTTGTATTCTATCTTCATCTCATTAATCATAGTTGAATGATTAAGTGTTAATCAATGAAAATTTGTTTCAAAATGATTTATTAGAGCTATAAAGTCAGTTTAATCATTGAATATGAATAATCTATTTTGAACATATTAACAAGTTACACAAAATTGTTTCAGTGTTAGATAATGATTAATTAGTTCTGTTACGAATAAATTAATTAATCTAAATGATTACACTTAATAAAATTTAGGTAGGGACTCATACAATAGAGCAAGGTAAACCATTTACCTTATGGGGGGCATTGTCCCTCAACCACAACTCGCTAATCGACCAACAGGACCGCCGTTAGGGGTGTTGCCCTTAGGACCCCAATTGTTTCTTCATATAATTATTAATTGCCCTAACATAATCTATTAAGGATATATGGATGTTTTAATTATGTGTTTTTGCATGGAGTATGGCATGGCCCTCTAGACTAATGTAATTGTATTTTTTATTTCCCTATTTTTCAAGGGTTGTCAGCATGTCATTTAATTTTGTTATAATCATTTATTTTATTAGTCATAATTGAATAGTATAGATTACTATTTTGTAAATTGCAACTTGTAATGAAGATCTTCAAGGGACAAGATGATGATTTTCATGGCACAAGATGGTGATCTTCAAGGCATGAGGTGGCGACTATTGATGGAAACCTAGGCAAATTGATGGAGATAAAGAATTACCCCTAAGATTGACTTTTTGATCTTCATATTGGCTTATAAAGGTCAATTTAGATTAAGGGCTATGCTATGACATGTTTATTTTTGTTATTATTATGTACAGATGTTAATGAGAAGTATGAAATGCAACATAATAATAAATAATAGGATAACAACTAGTTAAATCCTTTAATAAAATTAAGTCATGAAAATGCCTACCATAATTCAAACACTTGTCAAGACTTAGATTCCAAAATATAGGTTTTGCCAAAGCAAATTATATTAGGTCATCTTAGTGAGACAAGATGGATAATGGTGATATCCATAAGTTTGAAATGGTTAGACTTAACTAGGTTATCGAAACGGTTTTGAACCTAGGACATAAGATGGGATAAGTCAGGACATATGATGTTAATATCCCATAGTTATCCCAGAGTTACATAAGATGTAATTGGTAAGGTGTTATCGACCTAAATGACCAAATTTTAAGTGACAAGCCAAAGTTTACTTAGAATTAGGTGAAATATGGATCTTGGTCCACTAAGATTTAAATTGTTGAAAAAAATTGCAATTGGGGGTTAATGATTTGATAAACTTCATATGAGTTAATATTTAACAAAATGTTAAGTGCACACTATATATCCTTATTATAGATTATAGCTTCAAACAACACCTCTAATTTGTCACTACGATCAATCCTTAAGAAGGATAAATTGAATGGGACTAATTTCCTAGACTAGTATAGAAACATGAGAATTATTCTCAAGCAAGAAAGGAAGGAATATATCCTAGATCAACCTATCCCCATAGAGCTTACTGCTAATGCTTCTAGAGCCCAAAGGAATGCTCAAGCTAAGCATCTTAATGACTCAGTAGATGTCATTTGCCTCATGTTTGCCAACATTGAATCAGAGCTTCATAAGCAACTGATGGAAATGGAGGCTTATACTATATAGGACATCTTAAGGAAATATTCCAAGAGAAGGCCCAATTAAAAGGTTTAATACCTTTAAGGCTCTCATGCAAGTTAGCAATTGGTACCTCAGTTAGTCCCCATGTTTTGAAGATGAAGGGTCATCTTAATCATTTGCAGAAACTTGATCTTGCCATTAGCCAAGAATTGGTTGTTGACATCATTCTCTAGTCCTTGCCTAATGCATATGATGCGTTCATTATGACCTACAACATGCATAATATGGAGAAAAATGTTTTTGAATCTCATGGGATGCTCATATGACATCCCATTTACTAATCATTTAAATTTCTCTCTAAGTCTATCCACTGTCATTTAAAAGACCTGATTAAATTTTTTTTTTCACTATGTTTCTTGTTCACCACTTAGTAATTATTTACAACAAAACATACATGAATAATCAAACTAAAATACTAACTGACTGCATACTGGCCCAACCTCTATTACACTGCTAAACAGTGACTTCGAAAAGTATACTGGATGCAATCTTTAGTCTACTTTTCCTGAAATAAGATTTCATACAAAAGAGTGAGTTTGTATACTCAGTAAGTAAATGCATAACGGTACTTCAATCTCAAATAATGTAACAATATTTAAACATAAATAACTCGTCATCATATCCATGTACGAAATAAAAAGTTTTCCTTCTTAACATAGGCTGGCTATTAAAGGTTATTGCCACACGTGATGTCATAAATTGCTGCCACACAGGCTATAGATATTACTGCCACAAAAGCTTTCATTTTTAGTTGTCATATAGGCTATATATATTGTTACCACACAGGCTATAGATCTCATTGCCACATAGGCTATCAAAAGTTCTTGCCAAGCAGGCTATTATAGCATTGCCACATAGGCTATCAAATGTTCTTGCCACACAGGCTATTATATCATTGCCACACAAGCTATCATCTTAT
>CATIWR010018701.1:0-32524 GCA_949677035.1 Omphalea diandra | reverse complement strand
TGTCCATTCTCAACGACAATTCTATAAAGAATGCTACATCTATGGCACCATAGACTTCATTTTTGGTAACGCAGCTGTGGTGTTCCAAAATTGCATAATTTATGTGAGAAAACCTTTAAGGGGTCAAGCAAATATGGTCACTGCACAAGGCCGCAATGACCCTTTTCAGAACACTGGTATTTCAATCCACAATTCAAGAATTTTACCGGCGCCGGACTTTAAACCGGTGGCTAGTAGGTACCAATCATTCCTCGGGAGGCCATGGATGCAATACTCTAGGACGGTGATACTTAAGACTTATATTGATAGTTTTATTAGTCCTGCTGGTTGGTCACAATGGGAAAATAGTGACTTTGCTCTTGACACATTGTATTATGGAGAGTATAAGAATTTTGGGCCTGGGGCTTCTACCACTAAAAGGGTTAAATGGAAAGGGTTTCATGTTATAACTAGCAATATTGTGGCCTCACGTTTTACAGTCTCCAGCCTTATCGCCGGACAGTCGTGGTTGCCGGCCACTAGTGTTCCATTCATTTCTGGCCTTTGAATATTCCCCTATTGATGATGCTGTAATTTTTTCTTTTTTGATACATTTGTTCATTGATTTTATTGGATTTTTTTTGTAAATTTTATAACAGATTGAACTTCAAGTCCATAACGTTTGCTATCACCATCAGCAATGAGATAAACTGGTGTCTTGCTTAAGAGCGGAACGTCCAACCTCGTTAATATAATCTCTCTCTAATATTAAAAAAAATTCAGTGATGAGGCCGCAGTCCGATAGTAGCTAGGTTGTAGACAAAAATTAATTTAGACTACTGTTAACCCATTGGGCATATTCCTCAACTTTTAAACTATGGGGCTGGGCTTTCAAATTTCAAAAAGGTAATGACACGATGTACTTTTTTTTTTATCAAAAATTTTTAAATCTCGCATATTTTAAAAAATATATTATAGTATATCTATTTTTAATTTTTGACCTTTTTGTTTTCTTTTGTTTTTCATTCTTATTTCTTAGTATTTTAATTCATTGAGAAATTCTTATTTAGGAAGACTACCTATATTTTGCTTTATCAAGTTGGATAAAACATGATTTTTGCATTGCACGAGAACTGTGTCTTTATTTTTATTTATTATACTCATTTTCTCTCTTTAAAAAATAAAGAATATGAAGAAAAAAATAAGATGAATACAAGATTGTGAAATTTTATTTTTGTTTGCTATTATTTAATAGTTGTTTTTATTGTTATTATTATTTAAAATAAAAAATGATAAGTTTTTATATATTCTCTCTCTAAAAAAATGAAGAAGATGAAAAAAAAAAGAAAAAGGTGAAAATGAATTTGTGAGATTTTATTTTTATTTTTTAAGATTTAATAGTTGTTTTTATTATTATTGTTATTTAAAATAAAAAAGATAAATTTTTATATATTTTAGATATAAATTTTTATATATTTTAGATGAAAAAAAATTAACAATTAAATAGTTTTAAACTAAAAATCACTCATAAATAAAAAGAAAATCGTGTTTATTAAAGATTGAAGATGATGTCTAAGTTTTAATTATTTTTTTTATTTCTTTTTATTTCTCAATTGTTGCATCAATAAAAAAATAAACATAAAATAAACATTTTTCTGTAAATTATTTTTTGTATTTAATTTTTAATAATTTTAAAATAGTAATAAATCATTTGTAACCTATTAATAAATTAAAATAAATCAGTAATAAATCATTTATAAATATTTTACTAAGATTTTATTTTTATTTTTTAAGATTTAATAGTTGTTGTTGTTATGTAGAATAAAAAAGATGAGTTTTTATATATTTTAAATGAAAAATAGTTAATAAATAAATATTTTTGAGCTAAAAATTAGTCATAAAAAGAAAGAAAATCATGTTTATTAGAAGTTGAAAATGATGTCTACATTTTAATGGTTTTTATTTTTGCCTTTTTATTTATCAATAGTTGTATCAACAAAAAATAAACATTTTCATATAAATTTTTTCTTTATTTAATTTTTAACAATTTTAAATCAATAATAAACTATTTGTAATTCAGTAATAAATTAATAATAAATCATTTGTAAACATTTTGTTGTGTAAAGGTAACTAAATGTAAACATTGTCTTCAAATTCTTTATTTTTATTTATCCATAGTCGTATCAACAAAAAATAAATATAAAATAAATATTTTCCAACAAAGTAGTTTTGGTATGAAAAATTAAGCGCAACACATCATCTCTAATTTTCAAGAACTCAATTTTCTATTTTTTTAATGACTGATTTTGAGTTTAAATACATTAATTTTTAAATGTTTTTTCATCTATAATATATATTAATTTTTAACTATTTTTTCATTTATAATATATTAAACCTCATGATTTTTTTATTATAAATAATAAAACAAACATTCAAAATCATATTAAAATTATTTTTAGAATGAAAAATATATATCACGAAAATTTTCTCTTTCTATAATAGATTTTACAAATCTGCAATTGTGTGTGTGAAAAAATATCTATTTTATTGATTTTGATCCATCAAGAAACATCAATAAACTTGAAAACGATTTGATTCATCATGTAAATGAATTTGATAAAAGAAAAAATGTTGCAGAAGAAGAATCGATAATGATAAAAGGTCGATTTGAAAACAATATTACTTAATTAAATGAATTCAGTTAGTTAAAATAAAAAGTATTATCTTTTAATTTTTAGGAAACAAATTTGTAATTCCTTTTTTATGAAGTTTGTCAAAGTAAAAATACTTATTTCTTATATTTTGCTCAATTCAATTATTAAAATTTTGAGCATATAATTATTATAATTATTTTTAAATATTTGTGTTCTTATGCCAATTTGAAAACCCAAATCTGCCACTGCTTTTTCGTCATCTTCTTCATTTCAGTTGAGTCAATTGATGGGCTCATGGTCGTGAATTTTCATGGCATTTCAGATTTCTAGTTCAACATTCAAATTAATTAAATATATGCAAAGTATGATGCATTGATGGCGTGTATGGGATTCCAGTATTTTCTTTTACCGGGGAGACGTATCTACCGTCGTTTTCGGGCTTAAGTTTTTGCTGCTATCGTTTAAAGTTTTGTTGGATTTTGCTACTGCTTTGCGGCCTTTTAGCATTGGTGATGATTTATTGTCGTGTAGAACGAGTTGTGTGGGCTTCTGAACTAGCTTTATATTATTTGTGGGCCAGACCTATTCTTCCCGAGTTTTGTATATCTTTTAGAATTCCTTCAATGGAATTTTTTTTCTTTTTTTTTTTTTTCTATAGGAAAACAAAGATATAGAATTGGTCAATGTGTCGCTATTGTTAATATGCTATTCACAATGTTTTTAAAACCGGGGTGATCAATAAATTGATTAATTAATTGATTTGTGGATTAATTAATCGGATTGATTTGATTCAATCAGTTTAATAATAAATATAATTTAAAAAATATAATTAAAATGATTTTAAAAATAAAAATTTAAAAATATATGTAAATGTATTTAAAGTACTTTAAAATATTAAAATACATTGAAAATTGAATCAGACGCATAACATTTTGATTTTAATTTTGAATTTTATTAGTTTGACCGAGCCGTACGGTTTCAAACAAAATTAAACAGATGCAGCAGCGCAAATTATTCACGTTGACTATACTTCCATTAGCAATTATCATCACCTTCTAAGCTTGAAATACTTTTTGTGTATAAGGTAAGAGATTTCTTAATAATTAATTATGATGACAAACTCTCATGCACCACTAATAATGAAAAAAATTGTTTATTTAGCGAAAGCGATAAAGATTATTTTTTTTATTCTGCAGTCTACAATGCTGATTTAATTAATTAATTTTTTCATAAATTAATATATATGTATATATATAGCAAAAGGGTTTAACAATAGGAAGCTAATTTAAAAAAATGAAAAATAAATTCCAAATTGTGATTCCCGTTGTTGACAACATTATCGATCTCATTATTGGTGGGGTTTTTTTTTTTCTTTGGCGTAACAACGCGTTTATTGATTGGATTGATAAGGTCAACAACATAGAAAAATCAAACATTCATAATCTTTTAACCACAAAGGAAACACCGCTGGGACGAATTGTTATTTTATAACCTGTAAAAAGAAAAAAAAAAATTGAATTATTGAATAGGGGTTGGATGGGTGTGGCCATAGCCCTTTCTAGACATGCCACCTTTTTGGTCCCTATAATAGAATGAGCAGAGGTAGAAGGCCAACCACGACAACAGAATTTAAAGACGCGTGGTTTGGTATCGGAGGCTGAGAACTTAGAACGCCAAAAGGGATGCATTAGACCATTCTGTAAAAGGAGAATGATGTCCTAGACTTCGATTTTTATGAAGCTTTAATTATTCTTATGCCACATAAGCATAACACGACTTCCTTAATTTCCCTAATGACTAAATTATTAGATGTATAATGCTATAGTCCCATCTTAAAAGACATAAAATAAAATCAACTAGTTAAATTTGTAGTTGATTGGGTAACTTTCTGGTTCAATAATTCTATTATATGTGTTTTGATTAGCAATAAATTGGCTGTTTTGATTTATTTTTAAGTTTTTTTTCATTCACTTGTAGTTTGATTAGGTTTAACCTCTATGCATTTCTCTTAGTATATAATTGATATTAATTACAATCCTTATGATATTCTAATTAAGAAGCTCTTTTCAGAAACAGAATAGTACTCATTTTCATATGATTTCTCGCTTTTTTTAGGAGAACCTAAGTCGCTTCCTTCCTCTCCTTTCAGTCGAGCGTCTCTCTCTCCCTCTCCCGTTGGTCACCTATCAAAGCTCAATTACATAGACCCTCTCGCTTCGCTTGAGCTCAATTACCTCCCCCGTTGTCGTTGCTTCTGCCTTTCAGATTATGCTATTCTATTAGTAGTCGACTCATCCTTGCCTCTACGGAATCAACTACTATCCAGAAAAATTGTTGGCCTACGAATGTGGTTTCAATCCTTTCGGTGATGCCAGAAGTCAGTTTCGATATACGATTTTATCTTGTTTCAATTTTATTTATTATCCTTGATCCGGAAGTAACCTTTTTCTTTCCTTGGGCAGTGTGTGTGTGTGTATATATATATATATAATCTTTTACATGCGTTAAGTAACTATTTTATTTATTAATTTTAAAATTATTATATTATTTTAAAAATTCTAGTGTAATTAAAAATAAATTTAAAACAACACAACAGTTTTAATACAATATGGATTTTATATTAAAAAAAAGATTACTTTTTCAATTAGAAAATGATTAGGTATAATAAGAAAATACTTATATGATTCAATTACATTACAATCTTAAACTGGGTTTATATTCTTTTTGTAGAGAAATGAATAATCATGGAATTTTTTATTCATCAATATTCAAACTCAGCAGGCAGCCAACCAGCTGTCAATATACGACTCCCACCTCCGCTCAATCTCTCTTCTCCAATATAAAGACTACTATATCCAATTCCTTGACATCAACAACGTCTTCATATCTAAGCTCAAACATGGAGGCAAAACTTCGTCTATCTGTTTTACTTACAACTATTTTCTTAATTTTTTCACCATCACTGTCAGCCGGTATCTCCAATGGCATAGACTGGTGGTGCAACCAAACCCCATACCCCGAACCATGCAACCACTTCATGCACCAAAACCCTCACCACCTTCTTCCTAAACAAAAATCCGATTTTCGTAGAATGTCAGTAGACCTAGCCATGCAACGAGCCCTACATGCGCAAAACCACAATAAATGGTGGGGCTCAAAGTGCAGGAACAATAAAGAAAAAGCTGCTTGGGCTGACTGCTTAAGCCTCTACGAAGATACCATTATCCAACTCAATAACACCCTCGATTCCAACACTAAGTGCACAGATTACGATGTACAGACATGGCTAAGCGCTGCTTTAACCAATCTTGAAACTTGTCGAGCTGGGTTCGTGGAGCTTGGAGTTTCTGAGTTCATGCTGCCTCTCATGAATAATAATGTTTCTATGCTTATACGTAATACTTTGGCTATCAATAGCGGGCCTTCGTCTGCCGAGCCGAATACTTACAGAAACGGCTTTCCTAATTGGTTGAAAGGAAGGGATAGGAGGCTGCTGCAGTCTTCTTCTCCGACTACGGATATTGTGGTGGCTCAAGATGGTTCAGGAGATTATAAGACTATAAAGGAGGCTCTTGATGCGGTGTCTAAAAAGAGGAGCGGAACCGAGAGGTATGTGATACGGATTAAGAGTGGGACTTACAACCAGAATATTGAAATTGGTAAAAATATGAAGAATGTTATGTTGGTTGGCGATGGGTTGAGGAAGACTATTATCACCGGTAGCCGGAGTGTCAAAGGAGGTTTTACTACTTTCAATTCTGCAACCGTTGGTAAGCAATTTTATCTCCCTTGTTTTTTTTTTTTTTTGGATACTTTTGTTGGTACATCTATTATACTTAAATGCGTTCCCTATATTTTATTTAATATGTGCAGATTAAACAAAATTAAAACGGAAAACAATGTTTTAACTAGCTTCTCAACGAGCATTGGGAGGGCTTCCTCGTATTTCGGTGTATTTGGGGGGATTTCTTTATTCATTAACCATAGACTCATAGTTTTATTTTTTTTTAGAGATGAATTTGGTAATAATTTAATTTTTATTGAATGATGACGGTATTCAAAATTTAACATTTTATTTTTTTTAAAGATAAAATCTCTCCATGAGTGGTGTATTTAGAAATCTTTATTATCTCTAGCTTAAAAATTGCATCCATATAACTAAGAGTAAATAATTTTTTTTTTGAAAGAAGAGAAAATAAATTTTTTTAATCACTTTGACTAACTTTTAAATTGTTATAATTTACTTAATTAAGAGATGGTTATGAATCTTTAGAAACTTTCAAAGGGTTTATAGCCATCCTTTTATTGATAAAGTCTAACTAATTAATTTCATGCAAAAAAGTCATAGTTTGTTAACTTAACAGTTGATAATGACGTGGATATTGACATTGATATTTTAAAAAAAAAAAAAACATTTTTCAGTGGAGAAAATGGGCACAACCAAAAAAATTTCTTCTTATTATCTCTACATTTATTATGGGTCTCATCAGATGTAAGGAAACAAATTTCCATGATCACGTATTTAAGGTAAGTAGTTGAAAAACATATCACGTATTTAATGTAAGTAGTTGAAAAACACATACATTCTATGACGTTTTAATTTTTCTCATCATATGGTATGAATTCATTGAATTTCAGTCGTCACCGGAGACGGATTCATTGCTAGAGGCATCACATTCCGAAACACCGCTGGCCCCCAAAACCACCAAGCAGTTGCCCTCCGATCAGGCTCCGATTTCTCGGTCTTCTATCGCTGTGGATTCGAAGGATACCAAGACACTTTATACGTCCACTCTCAAAGACAGTTCTACAAAGAATGCTACATATATGGCACAGTAGACTTCATATTCGGCAATGCAGCTGTCGTTTTGCAGAACTGCATGATATATGCAAGGAGGCCCATGGACAAGCAAAAGAACACTGTAACAGCCCAAGGCCGGACTGACCCAAATCAGAACACAGGGATTGCAATCCATAACTCTCGAGTCATGGCTGCTCCAGTCCTTAAACCAGTGGTTAGCTCATTCAAGACTTACTTAGGCAGGCCATGGAAGCAGTACTCCCGCACAGTTTTTATCCGAACTTACCTCGATTCTGTGGTAGATCCAGCGGGTTGGCTGGAATGGGATGGTGAGTTTGCGCTAAATACACTGTATTATGGTGAGTATAAGAACAGTGGTCCTGGTGCTTCTACAGCTGGAAGAGTTAAGTGGCGTGGTCATAGGATTATTACAAGCGCAAGTGAAGCTTCCAAGTTCACTGTGGCCAATTTCATTGCTGGTCGGTCATGGTTGCCTGGCACTAACGTTCCTTTCGCTTCTGGACTATGATTTTTTCAAAAGTAATTTATTTGTTGTTTGAAATATTCTGTCTTTTTGTTGGTTCCTTGTCACCATAAATTCTTTGTAAATAAGATCTCAAATGAAAACAAAGCAAGAAATTTCACATTCCTACGAGGTTGACATTTATTATTATTATTTTGATACGCAAGATGTAAATAATATTATTAAAAAAACAAGAGCAGAAAGCTCATCATGGAACGAAAAGGTCTTATTGGGCATACACAAGCAGAGAAGCAAATGAGAACAGTAACACCACCTCAGAAAATCCACTTTTAGAGTAGGATACCAACAAACAGAGAGATGCACTTCATAAATGATCAAAAAATTTTAATGTTGGGGCGGCCTCTAATAGGAGCCCAACCCATTGAAGGAACCAACTTTTTCACGTGCAAAAAAGAAATAATCAAAAAAGTTTTGGACCATGGAATTTGAACGTGTTTCCTCCTGTGATCCAAATGCAGAATTATTTAATCATCTACACTATATATGAATATCAAAATTGTAGCCGTAAATATACAGCAACTGGAATCAATCACTAACAGCCATTAGGCACCACATGACTAAGTGAGCTAAGTTCGCACACCGAATTGCATCTAGAAATCCTTCCGTTTTCAACTTAGAGACTTCCCTTCAAATCAACATTTACTAAGAACACATTCAAAACAACAACTTCAATCTATTTATTAATTTCTTTAAGGATTTATCAACAAGATGAGATAGAATCATCGAATTCGAATCATTGAAAGTGAGATCTAGTTGCTTCCCTATCTCCAATGTTGGCAATAACTTGATTTGCAAAGAGTGGTAAAGAAAATTTACCCTTATTAATTAACTTCCAAATTATATATATATATATATATATATATATATAAGGTGCATTTAATAGATAAATTCAACTCCATTATATGTATTAGGACAGTATCAAACTCAAAAATATGGAGTTATTTTTCACCATACCAAAAATATGTAATATTGTGATGTTTTGAAGATCAAAGTAGACCAGCAGGTCAAATTGATAAATTTGATAATTAGATCACTACTCGATTCAATTTAGTATGAAATAGTTTTTAATATTATTTTTTTTAATTATCATAAATATATTTTAGATTTTTAAATTATTTTAATAATGTTTTTAATTTTTTATTATTAAATAAATTAAATCGAACCAGTGAAACTGATTGAATAAATAGTTGATCAATTCATTGATTGATCCAATTTTTTTAAAAATAATTATTATTTATTAGTTTTTGTTTATGACTGGAATGAGAGGTCATTTTATAGAATTAATCCTTTATTGTTCACATTTTCATTTAATTGTGTTAACATCTCAACTCATTTTTATGAATCTTTTTATTGGTTTATTGAGACCGTCAGTTCTTAAATAAGTTATTGTATTTTCAAATGATTGTTGAGAGGGAAAATTTGATTTTATTTGAAAATAATTAATATATCTTATTATTAGATTATTCCTGCATATACTATTAATAGATTATGTTAAATTACTAATACTATTGTAATGAAACCCACATTAATGATTAAGCAAGAAATAAAGATAAATTAGCTGGTTATAAACCTTTAACAATATGTAAAAAGTTAATAATATAGATATATCTGAAATATATTAGAATGACTATTTATTTATTTCAGATTATTTATTATATTTTTATAAAATTATTGCATTTTGTTTGAAATGTTTTTTTATCCATTTTCGACTAATTGTCCAATTATCCAATAAATTTGGTATATAAATTATGTTTCTCATATAAATATGAAATTCATTCTTTATATTTGGTAGTAATTTTTATATATTTATGTTTACAAAATACACTATTTTTATAATACTAATTTCACTTAATAATTCCTGACGAGACAATGCTATTGGTGAAAGTTTTAAAATTACGCAAGGCTTTGAATTTTATTTTATATTTATTTATCTTATTATTTTTTTGGTTACATTTGAAATGAAAGCCTTGAATTTGATGAATGTGAGCCGAGGGCCACGCATTAACGGTGAAAGAAATGGACTTGTTGAGGTTTTAAGCATTTATCTCACTGACCCAAACAATTAAGTTATGGCATCGCAATACCAAGATAAGGAAAACTATCATTTTTGTTTTTTATTTTAGTTTTTGTTTTTCAAATTCAAAATATTTAGTTTTAAAGAACAAGCTGAGAAAATTTTAAAAATTTCTTTTTATATTTTTTTGAGTTGTAAAAACCAGTTTTTCTGTCTTAAAATAAAATAATAATAAATAAATGTTTTATTAATATACTTAGTTTTGAAAACTGAACAACAAAAATAAAAATCGGACAAAAAATATATCAAACAGCTCCTAAGAAATCAAAACAGCTCTAATACAATTTTGACAGTAATAATACTGTTTTTTTATTTTGTAATTGTAATAATAGTATTTGTAATTGTAACTAGAATTAAGCTATTTGTTTAGTTTTGACTGATTGAATTCAATCTCAAACCGTAACTTTCCCACAAAAAAAAAAAAAAAAAAATCTGAAACTGCAATAGGGCCTTAACAAAGAATAGAAGGGAAACCCTGCCAAAGAGGAAGTTTTGAATGGTTCATTTGTCATGGAATAAGGGTAATATTTTATCCATCAAATTCATCTAATCAATTTATAGGTGAATAGAGAGTGAAAAATTATACTAAAAAACTACACTATAGTTGATTCCCAGGAAAGATTAGAGGGATCACAAGCGATTTCACTTAAAACTCAATTTCTTTAGATAAAATCACTCTAATAGTAATTTAACAGCACAATATATCACTATAATTATACCCTACAAAATAACTATTGAAAAATAAAGACAAAAATAAGAACACCATAATTTAACGAGATTCGGCCAATTATGCTTACGTCATTGAACACTAATAAAATTATATTTCACTAAGAAAATGACTACAAAGTGAAATATTACAAAATATAGATAAATATTGAAAATTGATTAATAAATGAGTAGACAATTTTGAGATTATTAAACTGAAAGAATTAAAACTCTATTTATAAAGAAAAAACTTTCATTTTTTTTATTATTTTCTTGATGTGAGATATGAAAATGAACCAACATATTCAACATTATTTACATTTGTTCAAGCCGTATGGGTTAATCTTAAATAGTACTTGTGTTCTGGGCTTCTACTTCTTTATTAGAAAGCCCAAATCGGCTATTACTTCATCTGCATCGTCTTTTTCTTCTGCTTGATTTCCTGGCTTTACGGACGGAGCAAATGGTAAACAAATTTCTGATTGTTTATAATGAAGGGAAAGACAGTTTTTTTTTTTTTTTTTTCCTTTCCTTTTCTCTCTTATGGCATAAAATGGTGTCCTATTCTTAAAATTATTTTCCCTTTTTCCACTCTATATAATGGATAATGCTGCGGTCTTTGAGATGTTAAGTACATAGAAGTGAATAGCTAAAATATCATCATCATGACACCATACACACACACACACACACATACATATATATATATAGCTAGTCAAAATGATCTTAATCATGCTTTAAATTAATCTTTCAACCTTTATTTGTTTTCATTTCTCATTCATATAGTAGGAGTTATTATTATCAATTATCATTTTGAAGGTGACATACAACCATAACGCAATCATAAAATTCTCCTCCTTAATTTTTTATAGGAAAATATTTCACAAGAATCTTCTGAAAATAATATCTTAATCTTAAAAGTTAAAATCACAATTATCATCTTACTATAAGTTAGTTTAATAATAAGTATATTCTTAAAAATTGAGAGTTCTAACAATGGATGGTGGTGGCTCGGTTAGGAGTGTTCAATTAATCAAACCAACAGCAAAACCCTGGTTTGAAATGGATGATGATTCCATTTCGTTTGAATGTTTTTAAAGATTTTAAATATTGGTTTAGTTGTTGTTTTGTCTTTGAAACCGTCCAAAACCAAACTAATATATACTTTTTATATGAATATAAATGGAAATCACAAATTTTTATGGTGTAGAGGATAAAAAAATATATAAGTTTATGTTGTAGATGATAAAAATATGTATATAAATTCATGAATATTATAATGTTGTACATGACATTATATTACAATGTCACATTAGTATAATTTTAAAGTACTAATACTTTTATAGACTTTTTTCAATTAATGACTTTTATAGAGTTTATAGATTTTTTAATGATTGTTATAAAATTTATGAATGATTTTCAAAAACTTTATTTTCAAAGTTTTAAAAAATATTAAGAAAATATGAAAGAAAATTTTTTAGATATTTTATCCTAAAAAATTATCCAAAGTCTACAAAAATCTATCAATTTTAAAAGTAAATGAATTTTTTAAATATTGTAAACTTTTATATATTTTATAAAAGTTATAATTGAATACACTTAAATTTTTATAAATTTTAAAAACTTTTAAAAATTTATAAGTCTTTAAAAATTTTTACTGAATATCCCCTAATTCTTACAAACTTTTTTAAAATATTTATTGAATACCTCTTGACTTTCAAAAAATCTTTAAAAGTTATTATTGAATACTCTCTTATTTTTAAAGTTTGTAAAAATTTTTAATTCATCTAATTTAATGCACCCTATTTAAATAAAAATTTCGTCAATATATATAATTATTTATTATTTTAAATAATTTTTATTCTTGATAATATTACCATAAATAATTAATAAATAATATACATAATTTAAAATATTACATAATCAGCGTGAAATTGATGTATAAAAATTTTGATATCATTGAAGATTTTTTTAGGATAATAGAGAGTTGGTGTAGCACTTAAGATACATGACATTTGCACAATGGCACAGTTATATTTTACGGCTTCATTTGTGGAAGTATCCCTAATCTTTGGCTTCCCTAACTATACGCTGCTGTGAAAGTATAGTTTTCCAATATATCAACAACACAGTCTTGTTTTTTCTGAAAATAATTCTTCATTCTTTAGTGTTTTGAACTATCACCGTTATATAACAGTGACAAACACATTTTTTCTTCATTTTTTTTATTTTTTTAATAAAATGGATAATTTTTATCCTATTTGTTAGTTTTATTTTGATCTATCTCTTTTTAGAAAGTTTTTGTTCTAAATTTATTATTTATCTCTTTTTATAAGAATTTTGTCTCTTTTTTTATTGTTTAGTAATATATGATTAATATATTATTAAATATCATCTCTCAAATTTTTTTGAGCATACGATATGAGTTTCAATCTATAACACCAAATCTAATGAAATTCTCTATAAATTGGTAAAAATACAAAGTTATCCAAAAAATATTCATGGTGAATATAAAATTGTGATTTCGGAACTGAGTTGATATGCAAATATTAGTAGTGTTAAAGATCGAGTTCATATTAATAGTTTAGACCACAATATTATTTTCTTTTATAGATATCGTATGATTTATTTATGAATGAAAATATTTTTTATTATTTAAAAAAAAAACTATACGCTGCTGCTGTTATACGTTCAAAAATAATCTACTTACCATTTTATTTCATCCAAAAAAAGATGAGCTCAACTAATAATCAAATGTCATTACACTTGCATCTAACTGTGTGGTGCAAAAGACTAACGATTTTGCTAAGTTGAAATAATGTTACCATAAATTGGTATGGGAATCTTTGAGCTGCAAAACCTTTGGTTGATTTTTCCTAATTCAATATAATGCATAGAAAGTTCTATGCAGTTGCAAACAAGCATTGATAATAGCAGGGTAAAAAATTCATAGTAGTACTAATAAAAGAAAAGCACAAAGGGCAAGAACAAGAACAATCTTAGCATATGACAACCAAACTAATCAATATGTCATACCCACAGATTGAAAGGCAAATTTAAAACATTGACTAATAAGGTCATGGGAACCTCTATTTTAATTTATAGTCTAAACCTTCAACATCTTAATCATATGATTCCAATTTGAACCTTCAAATACGCTTCCATTATCAGGTTTAGGTAAGACCTGCCATCATCAGTCAGCTCATCCACATGAAAACAGGTTTAATGAGAGAGAAAGAAAGAGAAGGATTTTTACATTTTTTTTGCGTTATTTTTTTTTTCTTTTACTGTAAATATTTGCTTCTCACTCTTATCACAAAGCGAGTGAAGCATGGTCCATCACAAATCGAAATTAGGTTTAATTTGAACCTAAATTGTAATGTGTCCTAGTTTAGCTAGAAAACTTAATTTTGGTGAAATTAGACATACAAGTTTTGAGGGGGAAATGGAGCCATTATCCTTTTGTTTTTATGGGATGGATTGAAAAATAGTAAATAATCCGTTTTATATTTCTTTTTTTTTTCTTTTTATCTTTTTACCGATTCCAATGAAATTTGAACATGATTTTGCGGATTATATCTGAAAAATTCCTCCATATATCAATTACATGCATAAGCCCTAATATGCGGTGCTAATAGCTTCATAGATTCATAATCTATAGAATTAGTTTTAGTCATAGACTTAATTAGGTCATAGAATTTTTTATATTAAATCTTATTTGATATAAATATTTAAATCCATAATATTAATTATCCTATTTTGTAATCTTATATTTAGTAGATAGTTTAACCAATCATAAATAATTAAAATAATGATGAATATTGAAAAAAAATTAAAAAATTTATTATTTTACCTTAATTATAGCTTTGTACGATAGGATTGGCAAAAATGGTCTTAGGAAGAGAAGGAAAAATGAACTAATTAGGAATTCTTGAGTTGATTGAGGATAACTACATTTTTCTTCATGTTTACATATATATGCCCTCCCTCATCAACAAGCAAATGACAGGAACAAGGGTAAAACCGCCGATTTACTTGAATCTAATTTCGTATCTATATAAGAAGAAGGGAAGATATGTCGTTTTTCAGAAAATTCTAAACTTATTAATTAGGTAATTAAATTAGCCCTTATTTTAAGTGAATTGTTAAAGCAGCATCATTTCTATGATTGAAAAATTTGAACTTATTCAACACTGAGAGCTCCAATCATAATAATAACCTGTCTAAGTAGAGTGGGGTGCAACACTGCATGTGTTGAAATTTGACTAGTAAGTGGAGAATGCTACTCGTGATCTCAAGTTAGGCTATAGGTTAACAAATTTCAGCATTTATTTATTTATTTTGTTTAATTATGAATTTGCAACCTCATATTTTGACCAAATTAATATCACTGTTTTAAAGGCTAAATAATTTAATAAAAAGAACCATTAAGAATTTCAAATTTATCCAGAAAAATAACAAATATATATAATTGTCATATTTTAATTTTAGCCATTTAATTAAAATTGATCAAAATTAATATAAAAATATATTTTGTGATGATCTAATACGAGAAATAATTATTTTGTAATATGAAGAGAGAAAAAAAAAAGACAAAATATTTTTCATGTCAATTTTGATCAATTAACTACAATTTAAATTTAAAAATAAAATATAAATTATAATGTTTAAAAAATGATAGTGAAAATTATAAATTGTAGTAAGATTTTAGATTTTTTATATTTATATGTATTAATCATAACTCTCAACTGGGACCATGCTCAACTTATCATTTATTTATATATGTGCCTAGTATTCAGATAAATGTATATGATGATACCAACATGACTTCTAAACAGATCGGCCCTCACTTGCAATGAAGAGATTTATCTCCATTTGGGGTTTTGATCTGTGAGACAGTAGCCAATGCGCTTTTCTGCAGGACCCATGAACTTCCATGCATATGGACCTCTATACATATATATTTTTTAAGAAAATAAAAAATTCTATTACATAATTTTCATTTTCACTAAATATGATTTTACGATTTATTTATTGATAAAGTAATATTAGATCCATGACTCTATTACGTTACCCTTTTTGTAAGATCCTTTTAAAAGTGTAGCCAAACTTAATTAAAGTGTCAAAAGATAATGACCTCTTAAAAGGGGTAGCCCATCCTTTACCAGCCCAAGACGTTTAATTTGAGTTTTGGATAATAAAATTTCCGACCCATTCTCTGTAGCCATTACACGCACTAATTGGGCCTGGCGCTTTTTTTTTTTTTATCTCACACAATTTCATCTCTTTCTCGCTCTCTCCCCATCCATTGTGAACCAAAATCAATGAATCTGATTCAAAAGATAAACTTTGTTAATTTGGAGTTTATTACAGTCACTTTCTAACTTTTTTCATAAATTGTTTTTTTTTTTTAAAAGATTTGAGATATGGATGTGATGGTAGTTGATGTGTTCGTTGAATGCGTGTTTCAATTTTTCAATTTCAGTTTTGATCTGATGGTAGCCAAATCAACCGCCGCTGCCATTGCCACTGGCGCCTAATAATCTGCTCCAGTCTAGCACCAAAGCAACCGCCGCTGCTCCACTCGTCCCTCCCATCGCTGTTGTCACGGCACCGACATTGGCAGCAGTTAAGGTTTGTTTTAATGAGAAAAATATTTTTGATTTTTGCCGTGAATCTGATTGTATTATGCTTTCATATTGATGTTTAATGGCTTTGGGATTTTCATTTTGTGAATCTGACGTCCCCTCTCCCTTCCCCCTTTTTTTTACTTTAAGAAGTTTGCATTCATCAGTAAACGGAACATATTTGGGTTTTCCCCAACTAGTAATTCCTAGACAGAATCGGTGAAGAGCCATCATCTGCAATTCTTTGAATATAAGGTTCTAATTATTTGTGAGTAACAAGGGGAACACATTTGGCATTGATTTTATAGATATACAATTTTAACTTGTGCATTTTGCTGGCAAAGGAAGGTTGATAGATTGTAAATCTAGGAAGCTAAGACATGCTTCTTATTATTATATAATGCTAAACATGAGTTGTCTAGCTGGTGAACTTGTAGCATAGAAGAAAATTATTGATATTGTTAATGTTTAATTAATTATTCATTTGTTTATTTTCTTTTGTATATTAAAATGAGATTATGAGTAATAATAAGAGCATAATACCACATTTGACATTGATTTTATAGATATAGAATTTTAAAACTTCATATTCTTTTTATATATTTTTTATATTTATTTCATTCAAGATCTACAATTGTATAAAAAATTATAAAAAAATTCAAACGTGACCTAGTAAACTAAGATATGCTTAACTCTTGCTATTATATAATTCAAAAGAGTGAGTTGTCTAGCTGGTGAACTTGTAGTAGAAATTTCTAGATATTGTTAATTTGTAATTAATTAATTAATTTTTTAATTTTTTAATATTTAGAAGAGTGGATTTCTCATTCACAGGGTTGGAACATTGGCCTCTACTTGCAGTGCAAATTTAATATTAATATTATTAATATAATATAAATAATACTTATATAGAAATGATATAATAATATTCATATAAGATGTGTCATTTCATTGCATCATTTTTGCACTACATATTCTGCTCCTATAGCATTTTTGCACTGTAAATTTTTGGTACTGCAATATTTGTGCTCTACAAAATGAGTATTTTATGTGTTTTCATCTCAAGCTAAACAAGTATTTTATGTGCAAGATCCAAAAATACAGATTGGTTTTATATAATTAGGACAAAGCCAAGAGACTTGTATGATGTGTGTGTTATATCAGATGAAGATGATGATGAAACTTACACCCAATGCATGTATCATAGTGTTGTATTAGATGATCTAAATGATTGTACAAGTTGGGCTAGGTTGGATGTCCAAGGAGAGACAATTATTTGATATTTACCTGGAACTTTTCTAATCTTTGAGTAATTGCCTGATGTATCAGTTTTGCATATTTTCTTACTCTATATGGTGATATGCTTATTTGTTGTTAATAAATATTCTTTGTAATTGTATTATTGAAAAAACCCACATAATTGCTTTTTTTATTTTGAATTCTGTATGTTCAGGTGTTTAATTATATTTTTTGTTTTAAATTTTGTATGTGCAGGTATTTAATTATTTTAAATTCTGTATGTGTGCAGGTATCTAATTATGGCATTATCAAAACATATACCGAAGGCAGCTGCAACGTCCCAAGCAAATGCACAACCTGCTAGAACTTCAGTTGGAGGTGGAGAACTTTTTGGGACTTTATCTAGAGGTAGACAGCTGCTAGGACCTCACTTGAAGGTGAGCAACCTGCTGATATCTCATTTAGTGGTGGAACTTCCCATGTAAGTGCACAACCTGTAGGAACTGCTCAAGCAAATTCACAACCTGAAAGAACCTCACAAGCAAATTCAGAACCTACTTTTCATTATCAACATGTTCCTCAAGCCAGGCAAACACCAAATCAACGGCCACTACGTGATCCAGGCGAGCAAGTGTATATGGAGACATTGCAAATTATTGGTAATCTATCTTATATTAAATTAAAGCATTATTATATTATTCAAATTCTTATTATCATTTAATTTTTTATAGACAAAGAAGGGGTTATCAGGACAAAAAGAGGATCAATGCGTGCAAAGGATGTGTGGACAATGCCAGCTGGAGTTAAAATCATTATTCAATGCAATGCTTTGGGGCAACCAATTAAAAAAGGTGGAGGCATATTAGGTGGATTTTTAGGTTCAGTTGCTAGAAAACGTGCTTTATGCCCACTCAATTTTACAACTTGGAAGGAGATGCCTTTAGGTTTCAAGGAGGAGATTGTTGCCCTTGTTCGAGTAAGCATATCATATCTCTAAGATAACTATATCTATTATTGTCTATATGGTTAGTTTTTAATTAGGTATAATAATTTAATACAACTTTGTCATTGCTTATCTAGGAGAAGTTTCTTCTTCCTGCTGGAAATGGTATTGAAATCTGGATATTTCACTCAGTTCAGTCCAAATGGAAGGATTACAAGTATGATCTTAAATGTAAGTATATGTTGGAGGATTTAACTACAGGGACCAAGTAGCTAACCATTTTCCTCCAGAGGTTGATCATGCACGATGGAAGGCGTTTGTGTACTACTGGTTTTCAGAAAAAGGAAAGGTTAGACTCATTATGCCTACTAAAAGCATATAATTTATATTTGCTATAATACATAATTCTAATATTATCTTTGCATTTTTATATGATTTTGGACAGCATTACTCTGAAGTGGGAAGAAAGTCACATTCCTATCACATAACTCTACATACGTTGAGTTCAAAAAGTTATGCTAGGAAATGAGATGAATTTGTATAACCTTTCTACCAAAATTTAAAACTTTCTACTATAAATGTCTATAATTTTATTGTATTTAATCTATTAAAATATTATTGGCAAGAAATTGAACATGGACGTGAACCAGGACATGTTGAGCTCTACTTATTATTTCATCAGCATAAAGATTGAAATTTTGTTCATCAAAATGCTCAACAGATCATAGTATATGCTTCTACTATGTTAATTTTGTTCATTCTTTATTTTGGTCTTTTTTGTTCTTTATTTTGAGTAACTAAAATGTGTTTGTTTCTTACTTCTTTTGTATGTAGGAGCAGGTTAAATCTATGTTACTTGAACGTGTCAGTACATCTGAATTTTCAGAAGCTACGAACCAGGTTGAAAAAGAAATTTTCAAAGAACTTCTAGGTGAAGAACAATATGGAAGGGTGAGGGGGTATGGGATTGGAGTTACTCCAACTCAACTAAAATGGGTGCAAGCTGGAATTAAATCAACAGTTTCTAGGGAGTCCAACATTGAGGTTCAACGTCTTAAGGCAGAGATTTCTAATTTAGTAAGTTGCTATGAAGCAAAATTGTCTGAAATGCAGTCTCAACTTTCATTTTTTGCTTCTATATCCTATAAAAACTTACAGGCGTATCTCCAACGGCACCCCAACAACAAAATGATGCATCGACTTCAGACCAGGTAATGATACTATTTCTATAAAAAGTTTTTAGATTTCAATTTAAAAATTTAAAAATGTTCAGATTAGAGTATTTATGTCTTCTTCAAGGTTTTCTTCTGCAATTTAAAAATTTAGGTTTCTAATAAAGTGCCAAATTTTAGGTTCTGGCATAGAAATTGATTTTTGACAACATTTTCAGCCTGAGATTGTAGGAGAAATGCATGTTGGCCTGGCTGAAAAAGGATCTATTTTTCTACACTAGTTGCATCTCTTATGTATAACCTTTGTTTTACTGGTTAAATTTAACTTTAGGATCTGATTTTCTACACTGGTTAACTTTAGGACCGTATTTTAAAACCATGGCTGTCATTCATTCGTGCTGATGTTTGCCCAAGGGAATTTAAGAGTGATTATATATTGGTAATGTTGGGAATGGCAGGCATAGTGATTGTAAACGACAAACAGTAATGGTCTTGATTACAAAATATTGTCCTTTTCTTTTGGTTAATTTGTTTGTTTGTTTTATTTATTTTATGAACTTACAATATATAAACTACTAATAAATAATAGTAAGAATTTGTCAATTAGTATGCCTGATTGGAATGAAGATGACAATCTTGTTGACTTATTTTTTATCAATTAGTTTGTTGAGTAGATGATTATGTTGGTGATTACATTTTGGTGAATGATGGATTTGTAGGTTCATGATAACTTCAATACAACTGGAGATAACAAGAGGCCAAATTGACCTCTAACACTTTATCACACTTTTAAATGGACTCTTGGTGTAGAAGCCATTTTTTTTGCTATATTTGTGCTTTTGATTTTGGAACTTGCATATATTTTGAACTCTTATGATCTTAGTTGATATCTTATAGTGCAAAGTGTGATTGACATATTTTGTAGCAGTCTAAATGTTGAAGCTTTTGGGTAATATTTTTATTATTGTAATCAGTTACTGAACTTGGTGGCTACAAACAAGTTTTTTGAATTTTATGAATTCAAAAAGTGTATGTAATCCAAATTATTACTATCGATTTCAAGTTTATTTGCACATTTTAGATGCTTTTTTGGTTATATAAGAAAGTAGGTGTTAAGAGTAAATGGAAGAAAAACAAAATGGTATTACCCATATCAATATCTCTTATATATATATATATATATATATATATATATATATATATATATATATATATATAATTTGAAAGTTAGATAATGTTAAAATTTATCTTATAACGATTAAAATTGATGCCCTTTTAAGCATAGCCATGTGTTGTAGACAAATGTATTAAATTAGGAACCCTTTTAAAAAGGGTCTCTAAGTGATAATTTTGCTACGCTTTATTGGGTAGTCATATGTTGAAGACAGGAACACGTCACAATCCTTATTTATTGTAAAATAGAGACGCTTTTAAAAAAGATTTCTCAAGGGATTTGTTAGCTATGCTTTATTAGCTAGGTATATAGGATCTCAAAGTTCACAACACAAGTAGAATGCATTGTCATCCTTTTCCCAACTCCTCGTTTAGCTATGCATTCGGGGACGCTTTTTATTAGCATCGGGACATAAGTTGGCTACCCTTTAGGGTAGCTAAATTGAAAAAAAAAATGTAATTATCTTTTAGTTTCATCGTATTAATCTATTTGACTTAATATCAGATTTTGTATATTATTTTAACTAATTATATATTAGTACATAATTTTTTCACTCCAAATATAAATTTTTTTTTTTTTTACTTTCTATATATACTTGAACAAATTTTATTTCTATCACTATAAAACTTATTCAAATATATACAAAATGTAAAATTTTGTGTCTAAATTTTAAATAAATAATTAGTTGAAATAATGTTCAAAATCTGATACCAAACTAGATGGATGTATCGAAGTTATAAATCTAATATCATTTTGCAAACGATTTTATACCACAAGATAGAGTTTTACTAATAAATAAATTACGAGACCATATTTACCAAAAAAGAAAATCAATGATACAATTTCGAACTTCCACTATTTTTTTTTATGGGATAAATTATTTTATTGTTGAAATGTATGCGATACCTATATTTTATTTATTCTTTTTGGTTGAGTACAAAAGGCTGGTAAACTTTCCTCTCCTTCATTTCTCTACACGACAGAATATGATTATGTACACTCTCCCTATCACATGTGGCCTACATGTATTCATACTCTGTGTTTGAGTGTATTATACTTTTTGCTGCAGGTAGCCTACATACATTATACTCAGATTTTTGTCTTCAACTTTTTTTTTCCAAAGCTACCCTTTTGGAATAAAATGGAAGATAAATTCTATTTCACACAAATCCAACTCCACCTATGGTATGGCAGGAGGGGAATACTATAAAGTAATATGAACCATATTGCATATAATGTATACCATAAGCATTACTCATCTTTCTCCAACTATTCATTTTCAATGGCAAAAAATAAAACCCAAAAATCGTTCTTGGTTATGATTATTATTAATGTTGTTATTGACTAATACTTCATTGTTTTTAATAGATGTCATTCAAAGTTTTTGCCCACATATTAAAGATTATATTTAATAGGTGTAATTATATGAATAAAAGTCTATATTACTTTTAATTCTTTATTTTCATAAATTATTGTACACTCTAAAAAAAATAATTATTATGAAAGAGAGAAAGGGTAGAGTTGAAAAAATTAATTAACATTTATAAATAATTATAAAACGTCAAGTATTATGAAATGAGAAATTTTTCTTAAAATGATATCTAATTTAAAACAGAGAAAGTGAAAAATTACGAAAAAAAATCTTTCTCATGCACATGCAACAAACAAAAAAAAAAAGAGTAGCTTAACATATTATTATTATTAAACAAATTTTCAAAAAAATTTATCCGTATTCAAAATATATATGCAATTAATAGAATAAATAAATATGTATTAAATAAAAGAATGAGTACCTTTACACTTAAAAAAATAATGTAACAATAATTTTACTAAATAATTATCAAAAATTATTTTACATTTCATTATTATATTATTGAATGAATGCATAAAAGAGTGATATATGTGTAATGTGGATAAACTTTTGTCAAATTTTTCTTTGGATAGTAGTTAAACAAGAAAAGGTTAACACTATCACCCCTTGGATGTTTGGACGCAAACAAGACAGATTAACTTTGTTCCCCACCATCATCATTATCATCCATAATTACTAAAGGGTAAATGAGTCATTAATTGAGTTCCGATAGAAACGTCCCATGTAGGCCACCCTATCTCCATCCTTGAACCTGTCCGCGTATGTAGGAGGATTGGAAATATCATGTGGGCCCTCAGAAGCATTACAGAAGTAGCATTCCTATTGGTTGCGGCCAAGTTCAGCCATAAAAACGGGGCCACGTCAGATTTTAACGGAGTATATTGGAGGTACACCTGCACTCCACCCCAAACGTGCGGACCGAAACAATGATGCAATTACAGCCGTGATGACAAAACAAAGGAGGACCCACATGATTGAATCGTAGCCGCACATCATGGAAAGAAGAACTTTACCCTTTATTTATTTATTCGTTTATTAGTAATTTGTGTAACTAAGTTGCGTGAGGACAAAATTTCCATTTGCTTTCATCACGTGTTTATTTTATTTTATTTTATTTTTATATTAAAAAATCGGTGTATTGAGGGGCTTTTGAAAGGGTGCAACAACTATAAGAATTAAGTAATTTTAACTTTTGGATAAATTGAAATTGTAATCGAGTGTTTGTACTTTGACAAAACTAAAATTCTCACATTTATGGTTTGTAAACAATCACTTTTGTATTTAGCGAGGAAGTTCTAGACTTAAAATTGAGTATTTTATGTTTTTATTTAAGTTTTCTGTATATTTTAAATTAATAAATTATTAGTAATTTTTCAAAATTTTAGATAAATAATATAACGAACTATTATAACTTGTTAATGTAGTTAATTAATTATTATAATATGCTATTACGCATAATTAATTATTATAACATATTATTATATGTAATCAATTGTTGTAAGCTATTATTATAGAAATTTTTTAACATAATTTTTTTAATGCTAAATGTAATAATAAAAAGTAAAAATTTAATCAAGATATTATTAAACATGTGATAAACAAAATATATAATAGCGTGTTTAGTTATATTTTATTTGTCAACATATATTTTAAAATTATCAAGTAAATTATGAAGTTATCTAACAATATTTTTAAGAATCATTTTCAAAAATATAAAAAAGCAAGCAAAATATGATAATTACAAAAATATATAAATTATAAATTACATGATGTCATTGGATATTTTCTTATAAAATTGTAAAGTTGAAATATATAGTTTTATTGTTATATATTGAATTACTTAGTTATATTTATTAATGATATTTTTATTAGATTAAAAATATTATATATTATTAATTATGAAATATATATAACTTTTTTTTATTATAAAGAAATGTAGAACTTATATACAAAGTCTGAAAATGTTATATAATATCCATTAAAATTTGTAATTCTATATATCTAGAGATTATTTGTTTATATATTAAATTAAAAAATTTATTTATTATTGATTGCAATATATAATTTTGAATTATTTTCATGTTAACGTATAACTTTGTCATTCTAATATGTAAAATTTTTCAAATTTACACAACTCTTTTTTTATTATATAAATAGATGTAGAATTTACATATAGAACTTAATAATATTACATAAAATCAATCCTAATACATAATTTTATATATGTTTATTAGTTCTATTTAAAGATTATTTATTTATATTTTGAATTATAAATTTTACATATTGTTAATTGTAAAATGTAAGTTTAAATCATTTTCATATCAATATATAATTTTACCAATCTAATATGTAAAAATGATATCTAATATATGTAACTTTTTTTATATTATATAAAAAGATTTACAATTTACATATAAAACTTGATAATACTATACAAAATTCATCACAATATATAAATTTTTACGTGTTTGTTAGTTACATATAAAAATTGTTCATTTGTAAAATAAATGTCAAAAATATACTTATATGCATAATAAGTATAATATTATTAAACCAAGGTACAAACCATGTGTTTTTTTTCTTTTTTACATGATATGTTTAAGTGATTGAGTGTAATATATGCTTGAACATATATCCATTATTAGTTAATAATTTATATATTATGTATAATGCATAAATGTAAACATACCCTTAAATATGAAAAATGATGTACATATGAAATGGTGTATGCATATATGATCAACACCATAACTATTAGCCAAAGATATTATTTATAAAAATTACTTGTAGAATCAGGTGGGTGTAAAATGATCTTCCTTTTGTTAGTAAAGGTTTAATTGCGAATGGCATGTTTGATAAAGCTTATGAATTTGGCAGTAAGAAAGTGGGGGCCAGGGTGGTGAACCCACCTCCTAGAAAGTAGGGTCCACTCGGAGAATTAGAAGTAGGAGGCAGAACTGTGAAGCACAACTCAGCAAGCAAGGATTACTAACCCGCAAGTTGCGAGATTAATGATAGTGGCTAGCCTTAACCTAGACAAGAAGCCGCTAAGTACAGACAGAGAAAGGGGTCATCATTCATTCCCCGCCCGTGTGGTTCCCCGTTTTCCACCATTAAACTCGGCTGAGCTAGCTTTAAACCAGCTTCACTCGGTAGTCTTTTTTCCAAATGATAACGACGTCGATCAGATTTCGGCATTTTTATCCTGCTCATTAGATATCAAGACCGGATGAATACTATAATATCGTATATAATATAAAGTTACGGGATAGATATTATGGGATAGTATTATAATATAGTAATCAATATAATTTTTGAGATTTAGATAATAATTTTATTATCAATTATTTATTATTTTAATAACTTTTATTTTTATAAAATTAATATAAATAATTAATAAATTATACATAATTTAATATTTCACAATATATATATATATATATATATATATATATATATATATATATATATATATATATCTTCATAAAATCCACTCGTAACACTAGACGAGATAAAAAAAAAAAAAATCTCCTTGTATTATTGTTTTTTATAAGTGATTAAGTATTATAATTTTTGATGTATAATACTTATTAATTCTTGCATATTTTAAATTAATAATTGAGAAAAAATGAAATTAAGTAATAATATTTTTATATTCTAAAAATAGAAGTTGCACATTTTATATTTATTAAATTAATATAATTAATATAATATATTTTATTATAATTGAAATGGGGGGCAAGATAGGAGGGAATTCCCATTCAAGTTCAGAGTGAAATGGATACTATTGACTTTGCCCATTTCTAGTTCTTCTGTCATCTACCACAATTTTGAGAATTGTCAAACTCCATCCTAACAATAAAATAATGGATACTACTGAGTTTCAATTTGGGATTCTAAATTTTTATCAAAATTAATTTAAAAAATCAAAATATAATTTAAGATAACATACCAACCAAAATTAACCATTTTCTTTTTTATTTTATAAATTATTTTTTAAAATATTAAGGAGATGGGATTACATTGATAGAATTTGAATTTCTAACCTTAGATAATTTCAGTTTATTACTAGATTGAGACACTAATTATGTATATTTTATTTTGAAAACACTGAATCTATTTTTTATACTATGTATTTAATTTCAAGTTTTATTCTAAAAGATTAAAAGAATTTATTTTTTATTTAATTAAATTCAATTTTAAAATTCAACACTTAAAAATATTACATTAATATACGGATAGACTCTAAATATTGAACAAATAAAGGTAATTCTCATCCATAACTAGGCTCTCCTTATTCAAATGAAATGATATAATAACTCATCTTATTCTATTAAATTGCTCTCCTCCCACATTTAAGCAAACCGGACATAATAAATTTAATCAGATAAAAATCTGAGATTGATCAAGGGATTGAATTAAATAACTAGAAAAGAATAAAATTTAGAAAAGGAATAGTTGAACTCAACTTATAATTATTATAAAAAAAAGATCAAACCAGTTGAATTAAAAATCAACCATTAAACTGCTTCAATTTGAGGTAAAAAAAAAATCATATTGGTCAATAATTGATCGAATCATACTATCAAACTTAGAAAAAAAAATAATAATAATGAATCAGATTGGCTTGATTAAACTATATGGTCGACCTAAAAAGATTATAAACAGACTACCATGCTAGTGCAGTGATATGTCTGACTTTAAAAATATTAAATTAAATAATATGAATATATTTTTCCTCTTTGCATTTCTTGCAAATAATTAAATAAATAGTGTTAATTATTTTAAAAAAAAATATTCCAGACAGTTTGAACGTTGCTTCTACATTACGGAACGGGGGTTGAGGTCCGTTAAGGGACAAACTGAAAGAGATAGCAGTGTGAAAAACCGTGTGCCGTGCCATAATGAGTTTGGAAACGTATGGATCACGAGCACAAGCAGTCCGTTGAATAATATTAATCGTGGGACAATGAGTGAAGGTGGTTTTTGGTAGTTAAGTAGGGACACTCATCACTTTCACTACCATTCTATAATCTATTCTATTTTAATTTCAGATTAACATTTTCAATCTTTCTTTATTTTCTTTTTTACCATTTGTTTTTAAATGCATGCATGGTTCATAATTTAGCTAGCATCTCCACAATGCTACCCACCATTAAGGAACCTCCATTTTAGGTGGCACAGAAATCAAAAAAAAAAAAAAGGCAAGCCGAAAATGTAAAAACAGATACGAAAAAATAATATTTTTTAGAAATACAGAAAATAAAATATGAAGAAACGTGTAACTATAAAAAAAAATATAAGAATATATTTATAAATATATTTTCTTAGATATATACGTTTATAATAAATATTGAAATAACTAATTATGAGATCACACAAAAAATATTATTAAAATAATTATTTAAATTAATTTTAATTATAAAAATAAATGATATGATGGTAATCAACTAAATGTTTAAAAAATAAAAATTAATTTTCAATAAATCTCACAACCAAAGTTAACAGTTGAAAAAAAAAAACACTTTTAAAGTGGAAATGTATTTTTTAATTTTTTAAAATTGCAAAAACAGACCCGAAATATTTTGGACAAATTTCGATGAGTTTTCTAGCAAAAAAATGTTTTCAAAATGCAAAAATGTTTTGCTCTAAGAATTTCTATACATCATAAGCTCCACCAAGCTCAATGTAGATAGAGAAATAAGAGAGTGAAAGAGAATTTAAACCTGATTATGAAGAGGATGCCTCAGTTTTAGTCACAGATGATGCCTCAGTTTTAGTCACAGTTGATGGAAGCTAGGCTGTCCAGGGAAGTAAGGGATACAAGCAAATCCCTAAATTTCACCCTCGGACCTTCACCTCTCTCATCCGCTTCTGATTCCTTCTCTTATGGTGACGATCTCAACCAAGCCGCTTGAAAACCAATATCCTTATCATGCTTGCCCGCTATAGTGATTATAATGGAAAGAATCTAGCGAATAAGATTAACGATATTTTTTGAGGGATTTTATTAGAAGATGTGAAATAAAAAAAATCTTAGAGATTTAATTCTAAGAATGAAAAATGAAAGGTGAATTCTACAGTGGCATATATATTATGTTTTTAGAATAATAGAAGATATTTTTATTTATAAAAAGTTATATAACATTTACAAAAAAAAATCTTATAAACTAACATATCAATATGAAATTAATCCTCAGCACATTGGCTCAACTTGAAATTATGGTTTTATTTTCATCATAAATCTTATTCGATGATCCTACATTTTTACCAATTATGGAGATCCCATCAAATTTGATGTTATAGCACAATATTGATTGAAATTCATATAGTACACCAAAATAAATTTGAGAAATGATGTCTAATAATATATCATCATATATTACTAAACAATCAATTTCAAACCACTAAATCTCTTGAAAAAAAAAACAAAACTCTCACCAAGAGAGACAAAATAACAAAAACTCTCAAAGAGATATAAAAACCGCCGATAAAATATACTGACAGTATCCTCAAAACACTAAAAGAAATGGGTTGTTAAAGACATATATACTATTATGTTATAATGTTATTTTGTAATATTTTTAAATTATGTGTAATTATTAATTAGTTATATTTATTTCTATCATTTTCTTAGACAATTTTTAT
This sequence comes from Omphalea diandra, assembly GCA_949677035.1. Taxonomy (NCBI): domain Eukaryota; kingdom Viridiplantae; phylum Streptophyta; class Magnoliopsida; order Malpighiales; family Euphorbiaceae; genus Omphalea; species Omphalea diandra. The sequence continues at coordinate 3,592 of CATIWR010018701.1, read as the reverse complement.
CAAAAATAAAGGTTTTTCAAATAATAAATATATATATTAAAAAAATTAGTATCTAGAAACTTTAAAATATTTTAATTACAATGTTGTAATATAATAATATATAGCACTATAATATTCATTAAACTAAAGATTTTAGAGATTTTGATTCAAATTAAATATTTTTATTTTAAAATATAAAATGATTTTATTTATAAAAATTAAAAATATGTTTTTATATATTTGAAATTTGTAATAGAACTTCATTTAAATCGATCTAAAAAATAAAAATTTTTACTTAATTTGATCATAAAATTAGATTTGATTAAATCAATTAAAAGTATTCAAAATTTCAATTTGCGTGCAAGCCAAACTTTGAATCAAATAGGAAAATAACATATTTTAGTAAATTTTATGGTGTAATATATGTTATATTATATTATAATGTTATAACATAAAATTTTAAATTATAGATATAATATATTAATTATTTATAATAATTTTACCAAAATAAAAATGATTTAAAATGATAAATAATTATACATATTAATAAAACTATTTTCTAAATACTTGAAAATTAATTAAATTAATTATAATGGAATAATGTACACTACGTTATAGTATTGATTGGCCAAAACTGTGCATTATTATAGTAATGATAGAACTCCCCAATTCATTCACTCATGTTCATATGGGCAATATAAAGAAAAATAACTAATTCCGTAGCCACATCTGTTGGTGGTGCCAGACCACCATCCATCTCTTCTCTTCTAGACGATCAATTGGGTAGATCCAATATCATCATTCTCATTTTTATCACAGTTAAAAGAAGAAAATGGGCAGGGATAGTTTGGGCTAGCAAGGAGGCCACCATGCCACATCTACGCTCTATGCTTTATGTTGTGTAACCTTTTTGGCTGGTGGCTGTTCCATTACGTCACCAGTCCCACACCACCACCAATATATTATTATTATCAACATCCTCTTATTCCGTCTCTTTTTGGTGCCTTCTGACCTCGTTTAAAGCTTTCTTGATTGGTGTGTGCCGCTAATTCCTTTAAATTCAGTGCTTGTTTTTCTTTTCTACCTGATCTATGTTATAGACCAGGAAGAAGAAGAAGAAGAACTATTTCTTTCTAGATATTGTAACTTGTAGTCTTATCTGGGTCTTTATCAGTTGCGGGTGGAAGTAGCATTTAGAGATTGAAGAGGTATTTTTCCTTAGAGCCAATATTCGCGCCTCCTTTTTTTCTGCCCATATCTTGTCCACCAATCTAGCTAGGTCACTCAGATAGTGACAGCTCATGATGTTGAACTTATTTTTCTTACGAAGTTATATGATAACAATTCTTTCTAATTAGGGTTTTTCTTTTCTTGTCCACTTTCCCTTGTTATATAACCCTACTTGTTTTCCATTCTTTCAATTTCTTCTCCTTCTTCTTTCTGCCTTCTATTATAGGAGTGCTAATTCTCTTCCTTGGGATCTGATCCAACAACTCTACCAAAACATTTTTTTTTTGTGTGTGGGAAGACAAAAAGCTATTTGGTTCAATTTCCGAGGAACTGTCTTTATAATTATCTTTAATATTTTCTTCTGTGACATAGGAACTTCCACAATACCTGGAGTGAAGCTGAGCTAGCTGCACCCACCTGTTTAAGTTATCATTCTATTTTGAGGTAAAAAGTGTTTCATTCTTCAATTCAAGGAAAGATTCAATCAACCCAGATCTGTGGGTTACATGTTCTTGAGCTCTTGCTTGCTTTATCTGTGAGCTTTCTTTCTTTTTATTTTTTTTTTTTCTGTTCCCAACCCTAATTTTTCTTTTTCACTTCTTTTTTGTATGATATTTATGTGGGTTATATTGTGATAGCGCTTGAATAATTTGCTTTTGAGAAAAAGTGCGGAGTTTCATGTTGTTGCAGATCGAGTCTCAAAAAATAGTTTTCTTCTGTTATGTATATACAGTAAAGATCTATAATGTGATTTCATGATCTCAAAATGCTATATCACGCACAGAATGTTTTAATTTTAATTAATGACCATTTGCATGGAAAAACTTGCTTGTTATTACTAATTACAGTATTTCATGGTTCTTCATCAAAAAGTAATATTGCATCATGGCTAATACATGTGAGATGTCCTAAGCGAGGAATTAAAAGTAATCACATCATATATATAGGATAGTTTCCCATGCTGTAGGAGAAATAATATCCCATGTTAAGATTAATTAGGTCAAGTCTTAGCATAAAGAAATGATATTTGTTAACCTCACTGGATAATATATCAACTCTTAACTAATCTTATTCAATGATGAAAAATAGAGAGATGAGAAGTTGTTGAGTGATCGATGTACTCTAAAGAAAACTCAAGAAAGGCAAAGTCATTCAACCAAGTTGAAGATTTCATTATTAGATTCTCTTTTTTTTCTTCATTGCAACATTAAATTCTTGCCCTTATTAGCTCCAAATTTACCACTATGTTCTTAGTTGTCAGCCTAAATCAATTTTTCATTTTTATCAGAATATCTGCAATTGATCATATGAAGATTAGGATTATACATCTTTCTCTGTGCGAAAATCATTTGATAGAATATAAGCTTAAAAAAATAATAATAAAAATTGGAAGCTATCAGAGGAAATATATACTATCTTGGGTTATACAGTGTCTTCATCGTGGCCTTTATAATTGATCCCACCCTTTATGCTTGTATGGCATGAACAATTTGTATCATTTACATGAGTGAACTAACAAAAATGCCTGGCATTCTTGAGATGCTAGAGGTGCCAATTCAAGATAATAGCTATAGGAAAACGATAACTAATTCTTCGGAGTTTAAAATTATGTACTTATTGTTCTGGTCAGTTTAATATATTTTTATCTTTGTATATGCCTTTAACTGCTGTAAACAAATAATAAAAAAAATTAGCAAATTAACCAAATAGGGCTTTGGTTAATATATATATATATATATATATATAGACATGTGACACATTTTTAATATCTTCTAAAACGATTACACCTTTAGTAAGAAAAAATATTTAAAGTGGAATAAGCATGGCACCATTTTCAATTGATAAGGATGATTTATCCTCATTGATTTATGAAAATATGACTTGTATATCCTAACCAAGGAAGTGCTTCAATGGAACACAGGGCTCAAGGCATCAGGAGGAGAATATGAATACTTTTTCTCATGTTCCTCCTGGTTTTCGGTTCCATCCAACTGATGAAGAACTTGTCAATTACTACCTTAGGAAGAAAATAAATTCAAGAAGGATTGACCTAGATGTCATTAAAGATGTTGACCTTTATAAAATCGAGCCATGGGATCTTCAAGGTAGTGCTAATTTTTGTCTTTTTCAAAATGAATCAGTTTAGACTATATATATATATATATATATATATATATATATATATATATATTTACACACACAACAATCAATTTTATGTGCTGTGTACACCTGAACAGAAATATGCCGAATAGGGACAGAAGATCAAAATGAATGGTACTTTTTTAGCCATAAAGATAAGAAGTATCCTACTGGAACTCGAACAAATAGAGCCACAGCAGCTGGATTCTGGAAAGCAACAGGTAGAGACAAGGCAATTTATTCC
>CATIWR010018693.1:0-17890 GCA_949677035.1 Omphalea diandra | reverse complement strand
AAAAATTTAATCCAATTGTCTTCCCGCTTACAATCTCCAATAAATAATGCAGATTTAATTTAATAAATAATACTTAACTTGTAATACCTTTTATTTTAAAAAATTCAAATAGATCATGTAAATTGATCAATATATTTGCATAGCTTAACCCAATTAATTAATGTCTTTTTTAATTAATTTGGTAGAGCTGATGTGATAAAAAAAAAAAAAAACTGTTGGACGACCTATGAGCTGAGGTCCAATTTTTTATTGATTTAGCGTCACAATATTTATTTAAATTATTATTTTTTGGAGATCCATCAGCGGGACAACCTGAACCAGTTGTTTTACATTGCAGGATCATAGCTCATAAGCATTATTGTAACAAGATGGTAACCGCCTAATCTAGGGGATTTCATTTAATATTTTTACATTATTTGCTAAAAAATGTTGAAATTTATTTACTCCCTTCGTCCCATAATAAATGTCGTTTAAAATTTTTACACATATATTAAGAATTATATTTAATAGATATTATTATATAAATAAAAAACTATATTACCCTTATTTAATTATTTTCATAAATTATTATGCATTCTATAAAAATAATTATTATAAAAGATATAAAGAGAGATTTGAAAATATTAATTAATATTCATAGATAATTGTAAAATATCAAGTATTATGAAATAAGAATTTTTTTATAAAATGACATCTAATTTGGAATAAATATAATATATATATATTTTATTACTTTTGATAGTAGTTTTAGAATTGAATTATAGTGGTCGGTCGAATTGATTTGATTAAAAATTATATAATAATTCAATTCAATTAAAGATTAAAATTGATAAATTACAAAATTAGAGAAAACAAAAAAAAATTAACCACAACCAAAGATTATTAGAGGCACGAGTAATTAGATTTTAAAATTTTTAAAAATTAAAATGTAACAAAAATTAAAATTTCAAGACACAAATATTATTAAGTGAAGGTCATTTGCAAATGAAAGAAATCCAAGTTAATAATTATTATATATCACAGCAAATTCAAAATCTTCGAGTCATTGTCATATTAAAAAAAATAAAGAAAAATTTTTTAAGTGATTGGAAAGTGATTCTGTGCACACCTTTTACACAAAGCCACCAAACAAGTTTTGCTCGTGAATTTCGTCAAAGCCAGCTTTTGTTGTTATTCTCCATCAATGAAGCAAAACAAAAATTATTTATTATTTTTTTGCAATTTTTTTTCTAAAAAAAAAAAAAAGAAAAAACTCAATCATCCATTTCAATGACCAATCTCTCTCTATCTCAAAAAAAAAAAAAAAAAAAAAAACCTTTAACTCTTTATATTGTCTGACAAGTGACAGCTGTATTTGGGCTTAATCTTAACACGAGGCCCATCTCTTGTCACTTGGATTTTAACCGAACTTAAAATTTTGCGGGCTTAAAATAACAATTATGCTCAATATAGGCCCTGCAATTTCTCATGTGTCTCTTTCTCTTTTGAAATAAAAGTAGTATTTAGTTAATAAAAATTAATAAGTACAACTTGTAATAGATAAATAAATTTAAATATATTCAAGAAATACATATAAATATTGTTATAAAAATTAACTTTTTCTTTGAATTTCATTGATCATGTTGATGAAACTATTGTATATAACATTTTCATTAATAAAAATTAATAAGTATAACTTGAAATAAATAAATAAATTTAATTGCATTCAATAAATAAATACAAAATTATTATAAAAATTAAATTTTTCTTTGAATTTCATTGATCGTATTGATGAAACGATTGTATGTAACATTTTGGCCATATTTGATGCATCGACAAGAAACACATTTCATTTGATGGTAATACTGAACCACTAATCAACTTTATTGTATTTGACGAATCTTTAAAACAAGTCCGATATCTTAAATATCAAACGCAAACTCTTCTTAACTCTCATGACAAAAGACAAACAAAGTCCTATCAAGAGAGACAAAATAAAAAGACACATAATATTTTAACAATAAAATCAACAAACTAAGAAAAATAAATCTAATATAAGATTATAAATGAAATTTCAACAAGATAAACTCATTTTTATTGTTGAAAAAGCTTGATTTATCTCTATATATTAAAACTTTAGCAGTTATATGATTTTTTCATACATCTTTGATTTGTCATATATTTTCTCAAGTTTATTGCTAAACCAAAATATTACATACTATCGTTTCATTAACACGATCAATAAAATTCGAAGGAAACACATTTCATTTAATGGTAATACTCAACCACTAATAAACTTTATTGTCATTTGACTAGTCTTTAAACAAGTCCGATGTCTTGAATATCAAACGCAAACTCTTATTAACTCTCATGACAGAAGACAAACAAACTCCTATCAAGAGAGACAAAATAAAAAGACATAATATTTCAACAATAAAATCAACAAACTAAGAAAAATAAATCTAATATAAGATTATAAATAGAACTTCAATAAGATAAACTCATTTTTTTTTGTTGAAAAACCTTGATTTATCTCCAGATATTGAAACTTTAGCAGTTATGTGATTTTTTTCATACATCTTTGATTTATCATATGTTTTCTTAAGTTTATTGCTAAAGAAATATAAGAGATTTTACTATCAAAATCTATAAACTTTTACTAATTCATACAAATAAGATGAAAATATAAAAATTTAGTTATTTATTGTGATTGAAAAATCTACGAGAGGAAAAAAAGAAAGAAAGAATAGAGAACAAAAAGATGAAGTTGGCTATTGTCGATGACAAAGAAAAATCGTTGACAGTTGCTAAAGAAAAAATCAATGAAAGGTCTTTATAAGCGGTGGCTAAAGTTAAAGTTTTACCCTTATTGTGTCTCTTTTCTTATAAAGAGTTGTCATAGTTGTCAAATGTATATAAGATTTAATGACTGGAAAGAAAAAAAAAATCAAACTTTTACTTGAATTTAATTATATATAAAGTTTTTAATTTTATTAATTATATTTAAATTTAAAATATCATATTAATTATATTTTAAATTAAAATCAGAATTAGAGAAAATAGATTTTACGTTGATATCCGAACCATAAATAAAATAAATGCATTATAATTTGATACCATACGATGTTATTATAATGAGCTATCTTATCTCATTATAATTTTAGTTTCATGGCTGCTATATTATTATATAATTTATTTTTTAATTTTAATTAATATAATACTTTTTAAATTAAACTGTAATTAACAAAATTAAAAATTTTAAATACAATCATAAATTTGATTAAAGATTTAAATTTTTAATTGATTAAGCCTAAATAAACAATGTTCTCTCCTACATTTTTAGCAGTAGGATGGGAAGAAGATTTGTCTAATAGGTAAGTATTTCTTAATATCATTGAATTATGATAAAAAATTATATTATTATTACTAAAAATCAATTTTATTTAATTATATCATTTATTGATTTTTTATTGTAATTTATTAATTGATTTATTTTATAATTTTTGTACTCTAAATTGATGTTGTGCTTTGAATTTCATCATAGCTCATAAAAATAAATATTAAAAATTCTCATATGAAAAAAATTCAAAATAATTCAATAAAAAAAATAAAATCATAAGAAAAATTGATCAATAAATCACAATAAAAAAATAAACTTTAATGATTCAATTGAACAAAACCAATCTTAAATGACCATTATAAAATTTGAGTTATAATTTAATTACATTCACATAAATTATCACAAATCTAAAAATAGATGTGTATATCTAAATGATTTTTTACTTTTTTTTACGGAAAAAATGACACAAGCCAAATAAGAAGAAAGTTACAAGCAAAGCAGCGAACGTATTCCATGTAGCCCATATTTCATGGCATAAACGAGTGTACTGCACGAGTGTACTGCCCTAGTGTCATCTGATGAGGTTGGTTCTCTGGCTATAAGAATTTTCCCATACAAACAGAAAGTACCTGTAATTTGCAGCTAACTTTTTCATTTCTAATGACCTTTGAGGTTAGTGTTTTGTCGGTCACAGGCTGTTTCTTTCTTTTCTGTCGGTTCATTTGTTCGGAGTTTGGACAAGTAGGAAGACAAAGACGTCAAGACTTGGCCATTACCTAACTAACACTGCTCCTTAGCCAGCATAGCAATTGCTGGCATGGGATCACACCGTAAATGGCATTTATCAATTACCAGTATTACAATCTACTACTCCTCTATACTGTACTGCTAATTTCATTTCCGTCCTGTGACAATTTGCATGATGACTCCTGCTCAATAACAAACAAATAAATGATTTGCTTGCCTGCCTCAAGAACATGAATTCTTCTGTCTCAGCCTCAATGAATGTGTCATGTTTTTTATGAGTACCTGCAGAATTTTCTAATTGCCTTGGAATTTTTGTGAATAACGAATAGCATTGGTGACAATTTATGTTGCACTGGCAGAGATACAACACAAATACAAAAAACTGTTAAAAAGAATTAGCACATTATATGTGCATCAAACGTCATAGTAAAAATATCCCATGTAACACATCACAAACACATGCTCAAAAGTGAAGTATTAAGCTTTATAAGCCGCAATACACAAAATAAGTCAAATAAGCATGCATTGCAATGATCGTCTTGGATTTTATTTGGTGTACTGTTCCAGAGTGACCATCTTGACGAATCATTGATTTTAAGTGCTCGCCATGATGCCCCCTTGAACAGGTTATCGTTCTGAAAAAAAATTTCTACACGCATGATGGGCACCACCATAGAAGTAAACACCGAATACAGAACACAAACTGTCAAAATATACTAAATTATGAAACATGGGTGGAGAAGCAGATAGATTGATGTAAACTATTACATGGTAGAGTCAGTTAAATTGTCAACCAATGTTGCAGGGATGGCTGGATTTGGTGAAGACAAAACTCGATCAATTGCAGTAACCAGATTAATTAACATCGAGCGAAGGCTCTCTGTATACGATAGAAATCCCATCTGTATTAGAAATTAAACCTGTCTAATTGAACCTCCTGCCTAAACATACATGCAGGGTACATACAACCACAGAACCATCATTAAACCTGCAGGTTCTTGTATGAAGAAAGCAATCTTTTTTTTTCCATTATTAAACAAGATAAGAAAAAAACAATCCAGAATACAACACCTATATGCCAGTGCTATTTTTGTATAACATCCGAATAGTAACAAAAACTAAAAGAAAGAATGCTCTATTAGTTATCACATTAATGATCCCTACAAAACTATTTTCTCTCAGCACTTGTAATTTAGATAGCAACAGATTAATATCCTCTACCCGTGCAATCTATTTATCATTTTTCATCGTCAATGATCCCAGACTTGGTGAAATGCATTTCCAAGAGACTGTTGCCTTCAGACTTAAATCTGAGAGATTAGGCATCCATTGAAGCAAACCTGTTGAACATACATGTCGATATGTATAGAAGGAAGGCCATTTTTTGCATGGTATTGATATCAGCTGACCTCTGGCTGCAACAATGGGAAGAAAGTCCAGTTGTTGGTAGACCTAGCATCCTTCCCGGCAATTGTTTCATTGGCCCACCACTCAGAGCTGATAGCAGGCTTATCAGGTACCTCTTTTGAATTATCAAAGTTGAACTCTTTGATTGACCCAAGAGTGATGGAACGATGTTTTCTACAGCAGTGCTCCTCTTCCGTTTCACATGAAGGTTTTTCAGGAATTTCATTGGAAGTTTCCCCATCATGTAAACAATTTTCACCATTCAATCGCATCTTCCCCCTTTTTAATTGGTCCTCTGTCATACCATCTTGTGGGAATTCTGAGAAAGTTCTACATGATGTCATTGACTTGCTTTCAAGACAACGTGCAACCTCTTCACCACTCAACTCGAATGAGACTCTGTGATTGACTATGGTCTCATCATTTTTAGATTCATTTTCTGAGTTGGCAAAGGATGCAACCTCAGAAATCTGGTTTTCCAGAAGCAAACCATCTTGAGAGGCACGGCCCACACAATCAGGTGTTGCAGATCCTGAACCAAGCCTTGAACGAAGTCCCACACCATCTGGAGTTACCGATCCAGAATCAAGCCTTGAACCTAGCCCCACACCATCTGGTGTCAAAGATCCAGAACCAAGTCTTGAGCCCCATTTACGAGTTATAAAATGTTCAAAGCCCAAGAGCTTGGGAGCTTCCCTCATGCGGAACTCGAGAATGGGGAGTTTCTCAGGAAAAGGAGAAGAGGTGCCTGAATTTGAGACTACTGAACCCGGTGAGATCAGTTGACCACCTGGACTTCCTGGGTACAATGGATAAGACTGAAATTCACAGTGGGATAATGCAAACTTTTGACTGGACCCACTGTTTCTTCGGGCACGCTCCAAAGAAGATGTCAAGAGCTGAGCAAATGGCACTTCAGGGGAAGAAGGTGTAGTCAGTTGAACAGATTCCGGAGGTGGAGTGAAAGGAGCAGTGGATGGCTCAGTGGTGAAGGCTGAAAACACAGGCGGTGTGACCAGCTGGGTCTCATTTGCATAAGGACCTATGGCAAAAATGGATGCAGGTCCACCTGGAGAGTATGCATTCACAGAAAGTGAAGTAAGAGAGAGCAATCCTGCAGGAGACTGAGTGACTGAAGGGGGATCAGATTGAAGGAATGAAGCAGGAGAAGAGGGAGGAGCAATAAAGGGAACTGCTACAGTAGTTGAGTGCGTTTGATTTTCAACAGACATGACTACAGCTGTTGGTATTTCTGGTTCAGGAACAAGAACAGCATGACCAATTCGTTTGCTATTTTTATGAGAACCAAAACACCAGTACAGACTCCAGCAGCTTCCCCATCTTCTTTTCTGTGTTGAAATAAGAAAAAGGATTAGATTGTGAGGAACCAGTTCGTCCAAAATCCATCCTTTTTTTTTTTTTTCTTTTACTGCCAACTATTTTGCATCTGACAATGAGAAAGCATCTAATGCACCAATGATTTGATACAGCAACTCAATTCAGAAGTATATTTTCATCATAGATTCTTTTCGCCCATCAGCAATGACTAAGGGCTGGACCTATTACTACCCCTCCACTGATCGATCACCCAAGCTACACATACAAGTATACACAGAGAGAGAAGAAAATTGCCACCCAGAGTGGTCTCTAGTATTATGCAAATTTTAATAAGAACTGTTGTAGGAATGATTTTGAAAGTTTTGAAATTTATATTTGTTTCTCCCTGTCGATGTTTATTTAGAATAATATGAGAAAGGCCAATCACTTTTCACTCTCTGCTATATATAATATAAGAATCAAACTTTGGATCTTGCAAAAATAATCTACGTCAAAAGCTGTTTAAGAGTTTTCAAATAAGAAATGGTTTCTTAATTTCTTAATTAAAAGATCATAAAACTAGCAAATAACACAAACAAACAGCAAAAGAAAATCACCAAAAGGAAAAAAGAAAAAAAAAATTAGACTGAGTTGAATTCAACAATTCAAGAGTTAAGAAAGCCAAAATCTCAATTAGCACAACCTTTCCTGATTTCATTCTTGTTTACTTATCACTCTTTTCTAAGTTCCTAAACAGATCAAGAAATCGTAATCTCAAGAAACATACCTGAACGGAGGTTGGCTGGACGCGAGACTCGGCGGAGATGATGGCAGTGGCGGCGGCGTTGATGGTGTCGACGCTGTTATTAACGGTTCTCATCATGGATTCGGAGGGGTCAAGAAACGGAGTTTGGAGAACATATCAGAGGGCAGGTTGATTGGGATCTTCGAGTGCACAAATGAATGAGAGAGGTCAAAACTTAAGAAAGAGCAGAGATCATCAAACACTCTCTCTCCTGCTCAGTGTTTCCGTTACTTTGCGGTCCTTATCCTCCAGTTTTCATCCATTTTGCTACCCAATTTGCCACGTCATCACGTAACCACCCATTCCCCTTTTTATGGTTTTCTTTTTTCTTTTTAAATTTTTTGGAATTTGGAATAAAGTTTGTAATTATTATCGTCATACAATACACTCATGATTCATATTTAGTTGCCTTTTTCTTTTCTTTTTTCTTTATCATGTCAAATGTTTTTAATATCAACCTTATTATTTAATATAGTCATAAAACTCAAATTATTTTTAAACAATATTAAAATTCAAATGTCAATTTATAAAATCTCATACCCCTAAATACTGAGGAAAATATCAACCTCAATAATTTATGCTTTATTTCATATATATATATATATATATATATATATATATATATATATATATATATCAATAAAATCATCATCTCATTAGACAATTTTTAAAAATAACTAATTAATATTATATTTTCAATTGATGAATAGAATCATACATTTTTTTTTTAATATTTTCCTCTCTCTCTCTCTCTATCTCTCTAATATTATATTATTCTTTTTGCTATTGTGATTTGGCAATAATAATGTCTTGTTTAGGGTGAAGAGGCCTAATCTTAAGACCAAAGACTTGTGAACAACTCAGGTCCACAGCAAAAGAAGAAGATTATGTGCCGAAATTACATAAATACCCATGAAGCCACAGAGAAATAACAAAAACGGCTTGAAGTAATGGCAGAACTAACAAGACGGGGTAGTGTGCGTGTGCATTGAATCTGTATTTAATACGTGAAGCATGAGTCTCGTGACCGCAGTCACATGATTTTATGCCTTGCCTAAGAATAATCAATCTTTTCTGATTTGATTACAACCGTTCAATGACTTGACTTAAATTACAATTAACAGAAGGAAGAAGAAGAAGAAGATGGAAATGAAACGGCAGCCGGCTTTTGGTCACGTGGACTGCATGTGGTGTTTCTGCATGTTGATCCATATTTTCATTAAAAAATTTTCTGTAAAGGAAAAGAATAGGAAATGAATAATGTGAAGTGGAGCTGATGTTGTTTCTGATTTTTTTTTTTTTCCTAAAATTCGGAGATACTATTATATCAGGTGGCTTCAAAATCAAAACCTAACAATCTCCATCATATTCACTAACTATGGGGGGGAGGGGGGTCCATGATGAAAACCCACATTCAGCTACTCTTGGTGAGATGTTGGGGATGTAAAAACTCGAAAAAATGGAGGGTATTATAGACCAAAAGAATAGAGAAGCCTCTTCCTATTTATTTATTAGTTACCTTAGGGGAAGGAAACTTTAGAACGTGAAAAAGTGTGCACGTGTGCATAGGCCAGTTGTTTGATGGGTGTGAGTAAGATAGCGACACGCTCTTTCTTCTCCTTCTAAAAATTAACAAAAACTTGCACGGGTGCAATTGCCCTCTATCCATCTATCTATATAATGATATGAACAATCCTTCTCTCCTTCTCCTCCTTTTTAACTCTCTTTTCTTAGCCTCAAAAGGGACTTTTTCTTCAGCTCTCCTTTTAACCTTTTCATATGTATTTTTATTATTCTTATACCTTTAATAACTTTTTTCTTTTTCAGTAGATTGTTAATAGTGAATCAAATGGGGAAGGGATAGTATCAGCTGGAATGTTACTTGAGTTTGTTCCTATTTCCCAATCTATTATTTTGAGTTCCAACTGTTGCAGTCAATACGGTAACGTCATTTTTTATGTACATTTTAAAGAATGTGAAATACTTGATTAAATGTATTTAGAAAGAAAAAAAATATTTTTTATTCATACATAAATTACCTATTAGTTGAAAAGTATTTAGAATATTAAAAAAAAATATATCCATATTTTTGTTTATTCTGAGCGGCTGAAAAATTATTAAAATTCGATAAAATTTTAAAATTTAGGATCCCAAAGTTTAGACCCTTTTTGAGATCAACCCCATGAAACAATTGTGAAAAGCTGAATTCTTGAACAAGAAAAGCAGAGATTGGAATTGAAATTCACACATATATATATAGAGAGAGAGAGGTATAGGAGTTGGGTCCAGTAGAAGAAGTGCAGGCAATGGATATTCATAAGATGAGTGGCTAAGTGAGGTTATGTTCCTACAAGGCAAAAGCCAAACTAACGCGTCACGTGTTCTAATTAGGTGGGGGGAGGAGTGTTGATCTTGAAAGTCTTCAAGTCTATATTATAATTTTGATATATCTTTAGAGGGAGAGAAATTCAGCATCACAGATGTGGTTAAAGATTCTCCTAATAGTTATAATTCTTGGACTCCTTTGATAATATGTGAATTATGCAAAGGGTCACTATTATATGCCAGGCTTTTCCCATCACAACCACATCAATAGAACTCTATTCCTTGTTTTGTCCATTTAAAAGGAATGTCCATAATTGGCCCTGGATTTTCTCTTTTTCTTTTTCTTTTTCTCTCTGCAAGTTCATCAGATGGAACAAGACTATTTGCACATCTGGAGCCGACCCATATGGCTTCTTCATGATGGCCTTGCGTCGATGTTAAGATAAAGAATAACACCATAGGCCCAAAGATTTGAAAATTTGTTGTGACATAATGCTGAAACATATTCATGCATTTTGTACAACATTTCATAGTATCATTTGTGAGATATTCTTTATGTTATTAGACAGAACATGAAAATTGCTATATGTAAAATAGACAAAGTTCCCCCTAAATCTGACAGTCTTTTTGAAAGGCTGAATTTTTATATTACTGAAATTTATGTTTTGATCTTATTTTTATTATTAAACTAAAGCAGCAGCTGATATAATCTCATATTAATTCATCTATATGATAAAATAATCTTTTGATAAATAATAATGTGATAATTTACCAAATAAATAGTATTATGATTCAATCAAATGTTTCTATCATATTATTGAAAGTTGGCTCAAAATTCTGACATTATTTTATTTTTGTTTTAGCCAATTGTCTCCATTAAAGTCTAAATTCAAATTATAATATTATAAAATTAATAATTTGATAGGTGAATGTATACCTTTCAACACATTATGGTCAAATTTTTAAATATTAATGGCCTCCCTTTTTTTTATTTTATTTATATATATATGGTTCAAACTCTCAAAATCCACTCTTACATAAACTCTCCTCAGCTATATATATACCAAAGAATTTTCTGACATTTCCAAATTCAGTTTCTGATTCTCTTTAAAAAAAAAAAAAGAAAAATAAATTTCTTTAGATGTTATTAAGATTGAGAGAGAGAAAATGAGTATCAATTTCATAGAAGGGTATAGAATAGAAATAATAATATAATACACCCTCTTTTTTTTTTTTTTTTTTTATAAAAACATATATATCTCACATGTTTGAAAAAGATATTTTTACTTAAGAGATTTTACTTTTTGATGCTCTTAATTTTTATTCTTACCTTTATACGCTTTTGTACAGTTACAATTGATATAAAATAAGAGATTTTTTTTTTGTTCCTTATTTTTTTGCGTGAAGAAGAAAAAGAAACGAAAAAGAAGAAGAGGACAATGACGTACTCTTTATCTCTTTTAGTCACTCTCTTTTTTAAAAAAATGAAGTAGAAGAAGAAGAAGTTAATTTAAATAGATTTGAATATGTTTTGTTGATTTAGAAATAAAAAAAATGATAATAAAATAAATGAATTGAATGATAATGAGATAAACGATAATGATAATATTATATTATATTTATCAAACTCTTTTTCTCTTTTTTTCTTCTCTAAAAAATAGCAAGAAAATAAAGATACACATGAATTTTTATTTTTTAAAATTTAATGTTATTTTTATTGTTATTATTGTTTAAAATAAATAATAATAAGTTTTTATGCATTTTAGGTGAAAAATAGTTAATAAACAGATATTTTTTAGCTAAAAATCAGTTATAAAAAGAGAGGAAATTATATTTATTAAAATTTAAAAATGATGTTTGTATCCTAATTATTCTTCTTATTTCTTTTATCATTATTCCTTAGTTTTTAAGTATTTTTGTTCTTTAACCCTATAGAATATATTTTAAGACATTTTATGAATGAGCAGGCCCAAAATCATTCTGTACACAATTAGCTTAGTGTGCTCTTAGGCCACAAAGCCCAATCTCCAGCCTTTCATCCGCAGATAGATATATAGAAAGGACACATCTTCCACATGTACATATCCATATTCCGGCAATTTTGTTTTTGAAGATAATATATACCCTAACAGATGATTCAACTCTCAGAGCACTATCAAAATCACATAAACCTCCCTTAAATCCTTATCTGTTATGGCATCTTTAATTTCAACTCCCGCATCCTTATGTTCCACTTGTACAAGCAAAAGATCAGTTCTTAACCAACAATATCCATCTTCCATTTCATACCATAAAACCCCTAAATTTGGTCTCTCCACTTTGATTCTTCATCTGGGTTTTGGCCGTAGCTCTCAATGGACTGGTCTAAAGAATCTTGGTATCTCTATCATGCCCGTATCTCTTATAAAAGGTATGTTTTTTTTTTCCCCCTACTTAGGTATGCTTTTGGTTGAGCATTTTGTTCTTCGTTTTTGGCGATTGATTCTTGAAATGTGGTGATGCAGAGAGGAAGAGGAGGGGTACGGGGAGAGTGGTTCAAGCATCTTTGTTTGGGGTTGGAGCTCCTGAGGCTTTGGTTATTGGGGTTGTGGCTTTGCTGGTTTTTGGTCCCAAAGGTCTTGCTGAGGTTCGTTGTGCATGGATAAGACAGATTCAAACTTTTTTTAGCTATTTATTTTTCTTTCAAGGATGTTCTGCAAGAATAATTGGTCAAACTAATATCTGTCCCTATGCATATATATGATGATGTTATAGTCTTGACTGTAATAAAATATTGACCTTTTATCATCTCTTCTAAAGAAAAGTACTATAATAATTAGAGGGTCCCTTAAAATTGAAATGATGTGTTAACAGAATCAGCATAGGTTTGGGTATAATTGGCAGAAGATCCGTGAGGAATTACATTGTTCTAAATAGCTAGGGAAGCCTGAGTAGCTAAATGCAGCTAGGGCTGCAAATGAACCAAGCGCTTGTAAACAGCTTGGATGCTCGATTCGGAAAAAGCTTTTGGAGCTTGAAACCTAATTTTCAAGCTCGTTCAATAAATGAGCTAAGCCCAAAAAACAATGTGTTCAGCTCGTTTAGGCTCTTTAACAGCTCATTTAGTTAGCAGGTTCGATAGACTAATAAATAGGCTCGTTTAAATAGTTTAATTAAATTAGTAGTGTTTATTTATGGATTTATTCACCTCGTTTAGACTCTTAACAATTCATTTAATTATTTTCAATTTTTATAATTCATAATTATGAAATAATACTTAAAATTGAACATTTCATTGTATAAACGATTAAAAAAAATAGATATGATTTGGTATATTAAAATATGTAAAAAACATTGTACTTTTAGTATCTTTATGAAAAATTTTAAAGTTATTAAGAAAGATTTGGGCTCGAATAGGTTCGTGAACTATATATAAAATTAGTGATGTTCAGCTCGGCTAGGTTAATAAACAAACCAAGTTCAAGCCTAAATTTTATGCTCATTTAGTAAATGAACCAAGTTTGAGCCGGTTCAAGTTCGGCTCTTTTGCAGCTCTAGGTGTTGCTGAGTTTCATGTTATTTGGCAGAGATTTGAAATTTTAGAACAGAATTTTTTTATAATGTTTGTTGATTTTCCTTTGTTTGTCATATCAAACTCCACAATTCAATTTCCTAAGGTCATTAGAGGGAAGATTGCAAGACTGACAATTTCAAAGTACTGTCTTATCCAGAATGCCTATGTGCGTGTTTCTACTTAAATTTCAATGTTGAACTTCCATGAATTTGAAGGTAATCTGAAAAAGTTAGATCAATTGGTTAGAATATCTGTGTACCTTGGATATGCTGTATGCAGCCTTATCTTTATAAGAGCACCACAAGGATATAGATTGTGTTTCGACTGGCTGAAACAGTGTAGTAATGGTATCTACTTGAAGAAAGGGATGGATAGTATTGTTGCTTGGCAGAGCAACTTGAGAACTTAACACAGGACTCACCCACCTATCTCACAGCTTTTGTGATGCCATTTGTGGCTCAGTAGCATTTAGCTTTCACAGGTCACATTTTCTTTTTCTTCGGATTTTCTTTTTCTATCTCCATTGATTTTTCTTAATGCAGGTTGCACGCAATCTAGGGAAAACTCTACGCGCATTTCAACCCACCATTAGGGAACTCCAGGTAGGTCCATAGAGTTTTAGTTTAATGGTACTGTTTCTGCCACTTTGGAGTAATTGTATATAAATAGTGCAACTCTTTTGCTTTTAATCTATGATTGGAATCAATGCAACACTTTGAAATGTAGGAAGTTTCAAGGGAATTCAAGAGCAGTCTTGAACGAGAGATTGGTCTAGATGAAATTTCAAGTCAAGCACAAAACCCATATAGCTCCAACAGAGCAAACACTTCCTCTAGCCCCTCATCAGTTGGCAGCCCTGAAAATTCGCCAGCTGCTTCTGACCCCAGTGAGTGATCAAATATTTTAGTATCTGCTCTTACATTTAAAAAACAATTAGCACAAGCAAAAGGTTATAATTTATTCCTAATGCATCATATCATATGTTGCTAATTGTCAATTTTGGCATTCTCTAGAAGTTTCTTGGGGCAAATTGTTAAGAGTTCTTTGTAGTAAACTGAATTGATTACGACAAACCAATTGAGCAGCGATTATGCTAGCCTTCCCAAGACATTCCAAGAAATCACACACTGTTAGACTTCTTCTTGGGCTTGATCTTTAGGCATTGCTAGATTAAAACTTTCATAACCAAGCACTTGACAGGCAAAGAGGATAAAAAGACATTATAATTGAAGCTCTCTTTGATTGCCTTTTTTTTTTGGGTTGTACTGCACAGTATCCCCACAGCCACGAGGGGATTCTGAGTGGTTAACCTCTCCCAAAGGGTGTGTATATGTGGCTGTGAGATTAATCTGAGTTCAAGTTGTAGTCACACTTAGGACTCCTTGTCTCTCCCAAAGGGTGTGTTTAGTGGGAGATCAAACCTGAGACTCTTCCCACAATCTCAGCCTCTGTTGTCAACTGAGCTACAACCCGTTGGTAGACCTTTGATTGCCTTTGAACGATAATATTTCCTAAAAGCCAACAGCAAAATCAACCATCGTTTAACGTATGTTATTGCTTCATTTGCCTTGTGTTCTAAGTGTTAATCTATCGAGGAATGGTATAACTGTTCCTGCTTTACTTCTTACTTTTAGTCCAGTTAAGTTATAGCCATTCCCTTTATTGTGTAATCAAAGCAATCCTTTCATTAGATGAAATTTTGTGGTTTATGTTGACATGTAGGTGACAGTGCCTCTATAAATCCTAATTGCCGAATAATAGCCTTATTTTTTACTTACAATAAGACTGGCCATTAGTAATTATTTTTAAACTTGCAGATGGTGCGCCATCTCAAACCAGAGCATATACCAGCGAAGAGTACTTGAAAATCACAGAAGAGCAAATAAAAGCATCTGCTGTGCAACAGCAAGGGCAGACACCTTCTCCAGGAGAAAGCCAGGTTGAATCTCAAAGTAAGAGTTAGCAATTCTTCATTCAAACTCTATCAGTCTGTCTGTCTCTCTCTCTCTCTCTGAGAAATGAATTGGTATCAGCTAATGTTAAAGAAACTGCTGGCACAATGCCTCTGCCACAACAGCCAAAAGATGAAGTATAGGACCTCTCAAGAAGATGGGAAGATGGGACGAACTGCGTGGCTATCAGATTTTGAAATGAGTGAGCTGAGACATGAAGCCTCGTGAAAGAAGGAAGCAGGCGTAGATTTTGAACTTTTCTTTTTTCCCTTTTTCTTACCTGGGTTTCTTTCTTTATTGCGGAACTTATGACGACGACATGTTGATGAATCAGAATTTTCATAATTCAATGTAAAATATGATTTGTATAAAGCTCTAATGCTGTAAGAAATGCTAAATTTCTATTCTAAAAATTAAAGAAAAAAAAAGCTAAATTTCATATGCATGATGGTTGGTATTGAAGACCAGGTCCTTAGTATTCCACCAAACGGCTTTATTATTATTAATTTGATGGATTGATGGTATTGTCAAATTGCCTTCTGATAATAATGGCATCGTATAGCAAGGGAAAGGAAGACGCTGGTGACTAATCAAAAAATCTGGTTCTCATGTACTGTATTGCCCAACACCTAAAAGATAGAATAATAGCATGAGCGCAACAAAATGAAAGGTTTGACATAAGTGCTGCTGCCCTGTGAAAAGCTGTTCAATTTCCCAATTCGATTAGTTTCATGTCAATGACAGTGATCTCATCACATGCCTCGTTTGATTAGTTTTCAGTGCAAATTGTGATTGCAAGGAACCTCATGGTGTTTACGGGCTAATGCTATTGACCTGAATTGCCAAATTTGTCCTTTATCCTATTTTACCTATATTCATCACAGGACTTTGCAAATCCTGTGCTCGTGCAATTTTAAGCACAGTAGAGTCACCGAACTAAGTTATTGCCATCTGTTCAGTATACCATTTTTCTAGTCAGGTGAAGATGTACAGCATTTGAAAATGGCTTTCCTTTCCATTTATATTTTCCTTGGAAAAAAATTACAGGTAATGGAACAAGACAATTTATATGGAACGTACTTGTTACAACAAATTCAATGGTCTGTGAGACTCAAAATCTAGGTAGTCTCCATTTGCCTGCCCGCCATATCCATACATATCAAAAAGATTCTCCTCTAAAGGCATATTCCCACTTTCTCGTCCTCTAAAGCCCTCCATTGGTGAAGCCCATGGAGCAGGGGTTGAAGGATTAGAGCTAGACGCCTCTTGGTTTAAACCGAAAGTGCTCATGTTCTGTGGAGAATTTCCAGCCGTCCTCTTGTTGGAGGAATTGGCTGTCGTTAGAGAAATGGATGTTGACTGCTGTTGCTGCAGCTGCTGCTGGTTCTTCATTGGTGACTTTGGCCGTAGAGCCTCTATTTCAAGGGTAGTCACGACTAGATGTGGTGCCTCAGGAGGAGGATTTCGTCCACCACCTCCTTGCCAAACTTTCCCATCCTTGTCGGCAAAATTTTTGACATATGCCTGAAATTTTACCAAATCTTTGATTAATATAGTGAGATATAAACAGTCAAAGGAAAAAGGAAAGCATAAAAAATGTAGATACTCCATGCTTAAAGATGTAAAAGATAAGTTCACTTTAATAGACATACTGATAAACATGATAGAATTATTTACTGGCAAAAGTGTGTCCTCCTTGAAGGTCAATACCATTTATTTCTTCATTACAAATGTGATTTAGGGTTCTCTATAAGATTAGATGGCAAGACAAAAACATTGGAAACAAACCTGCTAGGACATTCCAAAATGACTAACCACATGATAAGGTAGGATAACTAACAATGGAAGCAGGGACTAAAAGATTGATAAGGGATCTGTAACTATCACCAGCATCTTATTCAATAAGAAGTCAAATAGCAGCAAACTTTTACACTTCTGTCTTGTTGCAAGCAAATTTGGGTAGTTATCTTGACATAATAAAATCACTGAGAAAAAAAAAATTTCCGTAACTTATTCCAATAAAAGTTTCTCAAGCATCCAGAAAGCATGTGTTCGCTACAGCTTAGCAGGTTAGGGTTAAAAACATTCACTTTCCTGTACACCATAATGAATTTAAAATTTTCACTATGTATCAAAATGAATATTGATTTTCACTTGCAATATCATTACTATTTCATTAAACATATGGAGCATAAACTGTTGTCAGTTTCTGATGCAGATTCAGAAGATGAGCAAAGGGGTGGTACACCAAATATAAGTAACAACTTCCCTCATGATATCGTACCTCAGCATTGAAATTTGATGAGGATAGTCCTTTACCAACGGTCAACCAACCAGATCGAATATTGTGGTCTTCACCAAAAAGTTCAAGCCTTCTGCGGCCAAGGGAGAAATGCTCAATTATGCGATACATATCTTCAGGCTTTTGAGTTGAACCTGCAATTCCATTGGCATAAAACACTCTA
>CATIWR010018672.1:0-15698 GCA_949677035.1 Omphalea diandra | reverse complement strand
TGATGATACAAGTATTAAAAGCCAAGATTTTGAACACCACTGTACAAATAAAAAGGCTATGATTGTATTAGAGAATGGTGACAGTACTAGTTACATAATGATAAGACATCACCATTAGAAGTTTGTTCCAATGTTCAAATTGTAAGTCTCATACATGATGATGTACTTGTTGATGAGCTAAAAGAAAAAGAAATAAAAAGAAAGAGAGATAGTGCACATGATAGTGAAAAAGAAAAAACTATTGCACAACAAAAGGAGAGTTGTGTGAAAACAATAGAGAGATGTGAGCTTATAGTAGTAAAAGGAGAGGTTAGAGAGATGCACAAAACCCAACTGATATGCATGCAAAAGGAGAGGGTGTGCATAAAAAAGCCCTTATATTAAAAGAGAGTGGTGAGATTAAAACCAATTCTTCCAAGACTACAACCATGTTTTTATTTAAAAGGATGTATTATACTACTAACGAAATTTACAATCTTTTGTATAGTGCTTTTGTGTCTCTTTTGCACAGTTATGAAGAATGGTTTTTAATGGAGGTGCCTAGTCAGCAAGACAACCTAATTTATACTATTTTTGAGATTAAAAAAACTTAAATAATAAATTTCAGGTTGCTAGAAAATTTTTTTCTAGAGATCTAGTTTTGATTTAAGGATTTATCTTCTTTTTTGTCTTGAATTAAACTTGGGACATGTTCATCAAACAGGTAAGGAAGCCAATCCATCCTAGTTTGTATCAATTTGGTATTAGAGCCAAGGTTATTCAAGATCAAAAGGAACTATTCTTGCATTTTTCTTCACTTGGTGTTCTTGCGATTAGAACATTCAAATCACATTTTTCTACTCCTTTGTCTTGTTTTGGTTGCATTAAGTTTTATTGTTACATTCTATTTTCCTTAATTTCCATCATTGAATTAGTGTCATTTACCATCCAAAAATGTACTTGCATCATTGGAATATAATTTGAACATATTGCTTTTCAAAATTGGCTTAAAACAAGGAAATTAAGAATTAAGCCATTCTAGCACCAAATTTGTTCTACTTGTCCAATTGACTTCCAATCTTTTTTATTTTTTCACTTTTAGTCATTAAATTAGTTTGTTTCATTATTTCATCTTAGTTTGCGTCAAGAAATTTCATCAAATTCACACACATTTGCAAAATTTCCTTAAATTAAGGAACTTTGCAAATCTTTAATTTAGTGTTTTCCTTCAATTCAAAATATGTTTTCTTCATTGATCAACCATTCTTGTGTCTCTAATTGCATATTTGAAGTGCTTGATTCAAAACATTCCAAGAAATTTCAAAGTTTGCAATTCCTTAAATTAAAGAAACTTAAATTTTGCTTGTTTCTTGTAATTTCATCATCCTTTTTTATTCTAATTTGTTTCTTTCTGTTGCTAATCACTTGTTTGGTGTTTCCGGTTGTCTAAGACCAAACTTTATCCACAATTCAAGAATGAAAAATTACCAAAATACCCCTTAAATTCTCAAATTTGGCTCATTTTATGTTGTGTTTTATGAGCTGTACTTTTTAGTTTGTGCAATTTCAGTTTTGTTTTAGTTTTCTGATACGAACAAGGTTGGATTGATCCTTACCCGTACACTAAAGAATAGTTGCCCAAAATCTATCAAACCAAGTATTGGAGTTTGATATTCAAATCCCACCTAGACCTCTAGAAAACTTATTTCTAGCAACCTAAGTTATAAAGATTAAAAGTTGTGTTAACTCAAACCTTAAATTAACCAAGCCAATTTAAGATCAGAATTAACAGGTTCGTGAAATTATTAAGCCTTCACTCAACAATCTCACCAAGTCTACTCAAGAACTCAATTTAATCTCACAAGCAAAATTGCTAACAATAATAATATTGATTGAATTATTTTTTTAATCCCTCTTGGCAGAATATGAGGGCTATTTATAGCCTTACAATGCTTAATCCAAAACTAATTAAGATTTGGTTTACATTCCCTAATAGAATTCAATATTTCCTTATTAGGAAATATTAAATTCTGTTAGGGAATGTAAACCAAATCTTAATTGGTTTTGGATTAAGCATTGTAAGGCTATTATAGCCCTCATATTCTGCCAAGAGGGATTTAAAAAAATAATTCAATCAATATTATTATTGTTAGCAATTTTGCTTATGAGATCAAATTCTCTTCTTGAGTTCTTGAGTGGACTTGGTGAGATTGTTGAGTGAAGGCTTAATAATTTTACAAACTTGTTAATTCTGATCTTAAATTGACTTAGTTGATTTAGGATTTAAGCTCCTCTCTTGATTTAAGCTCCTCTCTTGAGTTGATTTAGGATCCTAAACCTTGTTCGTATCAGCATATTACCGAACCACTATAAATCTTTGAGTTAATTATGTTATTGCTTATATCTTTTGTGTGTTTATGTTTTTATTTACAGGCTAATTCACCCCTCTCTTGAGTTGCATTATTTGCCACTCATTCCAACAATTGGTATTAAAGCGTAACTTCTTTTGAAGCCTAAGTGCAAGAGGGATATAATAATGACAACCATTAAATCTTCTTACGGTCAAAGCTTCCTAAAAAATGGGCCTAATTAAATTAGAGTAAGCAGTATGACAATGGAGATAGTAGACCACTGTAAAGAGGAAAAGAAAAGAAGGAGCTTAATGAATTTCATATTTATAAATGATGATGAATTCTCCTACATCAATAGGATAAAGAAAAGGAAGGCAAAAAAAAAGTGAAAACTGGATGTCTAATGGCCATTGAAGATGAATAGAATAAGGTCTCTCCAAATAAGGCATGTGAACTTAATAATGATATCAAAGGCATGTTCACAGTAGAAAATCTTATTGAGATCCTTAAATCAACAAATAATGAGTTGGATAAATCTTTTTATAGAAATAAGATTTTGAGAAATGAAAATGGATCTTTTAAAAAGTGAAAATTTCTCCATTTATGGAATTAAAGATGAGCTTCATAAAGAAGTTGAATGTTTGAGAAAAGAAAAAGAGAAATTATTTTTAAAAGCACTTTTCTTATATTCAAATGAAAGAGAATTTTTAAAAATGAAAATTGATGCTTTGATAAGGGAAAATAAAGAGTTAAATTCTGAAAAGAAATTTTATGAAACTTTTTCCAAATAAAATGATAATTTAAAAAAGGAGGTCTTGGACCTAAAAAACTCTTTTTCAAATTTTGCTAAAGGAAAAGAAAACTTGGATTTACTATTGGGCTCTTAAAGAGATACTAGTGTGAAACATGACATTGGATATAATCATACCTCTTCCTCCACTTCTAAAAGTGTGTTTGTTAGACCTTCATCTTTTAGGACACCTAGTATCCAAAATGTTAAATCACATATCTCTTCACAAAAGGCTAATGTTATTGCAAAAATTAAAAGCATAACATTAGCACATGCATATACTAAAAGGCCTAGGAAAAAGGCTAATCTTGCTTATATGTATGCATCATATAAGCCAAGAAGGCAAAATGTGTTACACTCTACACCCAGAGTAAAAATTGCACATGATCACAAACACTCTAGGGTGCATATACGAAATACTCATGTGCATGATCATAACTGCTCACATTCACACTTTCATAGGCAAAAGGCAAATCATGCCTTTATTTATGGAACCAAATATGTCAAGAATGCACAGGTTCCTTCACGTTTTATCTATCAATCTTTTAGGAAGCAGCCTCACATTTGCTCTACAAATGAGCTTAGGAAAGCATTCATTTGGCAATGCTTTTATTGTGGAAATTTTGGCCATACAACATACTTTGGTTATGCTAGGTTGAGAGATATACATATTTATGTTGCTAACCCAAAAGGACCCAAAAGAAAATATATGCGAAAGAAAGTTTAATTTTCATAGATTTAAGCTCCTCACCCTCTACTCAAAATGAAAAATCAAATGGAGATTGGATCTATAAAAATTTGAAATGGCAATTGTATTTTATGAATCATAAACATAAGGTATCTCTATCCCTCCTCGTTGTTTAACATGTTTTTGCTAAGGGAGAGTTTGAATTATGAATCTCTAACAATGATCCTTCCTTTCGATGTGAATTGTACATGTGATCCCAAACAATGGCAACTAAGTTTTTGTTTGAATGTCTTGGGAGATTTGTTAGAAGAAAACATATAGATAGAGAGAGTTTTCTTTCTAAGTCATCTGTATTTTTGGTATCATCGTGTTTGCTTTGTTTTTGAGAAATTTGGTCTAAATTTTAGGGGGATAATTGCTTTTGAATATTGTAACATCTCTTTCAATATTGCTTTTTGTCATGATGACAGAAAGGGGGAGAATTTTTGAATGCTTTGATTGGTATTTGATTGTTATCACTTATATTTTATTAGTATAACTTATCTTTGATTAGTATTTGATTGGTATCACTTATTTATTTGAATACTTCTGTTTGAATTCATTTGTTTTAACATTCAATATTTGGTATTCTATATGGTATGTTTGGTATCCAACCTTATAAGCATCTAGTTATATTTTTGTGTTTTAACATTTTGGTATCCTTTATGTTTTTGAGTTTTGAACTTTTGGTATCAAAGCATTTTGGTTTTGTCATAATTCAAATATAGGGTGAATATTGTGAATGCTTGGAAAACATTTGACTCCAGGGCATTGGCCTTACTCCTCTAGTTTGAATCATAAAAAAAAAATAAAGACAAAACCTTGAGAAGTTCTAATGTTTGTATTTTAGTGTTTTGTTGTATCCTTTAGGGGAAAATGTTGTGATAATGCTTGGAGGATATGTGACCCCAAGTGTTTTTGTATAAGTGGTGTAGTTTAGGACTACTAACGAGTATAGAGAAGTTCCAACAGGCATTGAACAACTTCCAACAAGTATGGAGAATGTCCTAATAGGCATTGGACAAATATTTAGATGAGCTATGCTCTTTGGACCTACCAACGGGCATTGTCCTTTCAAAGTAGGCGTTGGAGAAGTGCTCTTAGTTTAGTTGTGTTGCACCTCACCACAGGCGTTGATCTAGCCAAGCAACAAGCATTGAAAAGGTGCCCAAGATTAAGCTAAAGCTTTTAGAACCTGAAATGAGCATTAGCCCTTCTCAATAGGCATTGAAGGAGTTTCTAACGGGCATTAAGAATCCTCCAACAACAATTGAAGCGTATGTGCAATTGTTAAAAAATAGAGCACCAAGTTTGAGCTTTTTGGAAAATCAACAACATGCATTGTTCCTGCTCCAACGGGTATTGAAGTTAAGACCAACGACCCTGGGAGTATTAACAACAAGCGTTGGAAGTATCTGTTACAAGTTTAAAGGGTGTTGCTTAGTTTCAACAAGTGTTATGACCTCTAAATAAACCTAAATCATATCTTACATAAGGAACTTCATCAAATATTAATTAGAAAAGTATAACTACAATCTTTACTTTAATTGACCTTTTTACACATGTGATCATTTATACATAACTAGCTAAATTACTTATTCTAATATATATTTATATATACACAAAGTATCAACCTATTAGATTTAAACTCACCTAAAGTCATGAGTTGCAGATCACGAATTAGTAACTTAACTTAATATTCATTTATCACAAATGCATCCTAAAAATAGCATAATGACCTGTTTGTATCTAAAATCATAGTGATTATAAAATAAAAACCAACCAAATCAAAAAAATCTTGCAAATTCATAAAAATTTTATATATAGCCCAAATATAGTTCCCCTTTCACATTTAATATGGAATTATCCTTAATGATATGAAGATAAAAAGGTAATATAAAATAATACCTCTTTTTCATCATTGTGGGATGTTAGTCACATTCGGAATCTTCAAAGGATAACTAAGCTACATTTGCAATCATTGCACACCATGCCAGAAGTTTTTTAGTAGAATTTCCTTGATCATCTACATCCTCCTTCCATCTTTGTTATTGTAATCCTAATTAAATAAATAAAAATAAAAATTTTTTCTAGAAAATAAAAATTAGCAAAGTAGCTACCAATTAAATAAGAATACAAAGAAAACATAAAGGATGAAAACTTGGGTTGCCTGCCAAAAATACTAGTTTAAGGTTAGTAGTTTCATCCTTCTTATTGTCGTTCAGGTATGGTAGTGAAGTGAAGAACTTCTTCATCTTTCTTGAGTTCAACCCCTTAATAAGACTTAGTTACAATCCGTTCACCTTAAAAACTTTTCTTTTTTAGTTTTGGCTATCTACAACCCCATGAAAGTAAACTTTTGCCATCGTGAATGGTCTAAACCATTTGGACTTCAGTTGTCTTAAAAACAACCTCAATAAGAATTAAACAACAACATTTGTTAGCCTTCTAGAAAGTTGACATAAGTAATGTGCTTGTCATGCCATCTCTTTATCGTTTTTTTTATTAATCATAACATTTTCATATGCACTTAATCTCAATCATTTAGCTCATTGAGCTACAATAATCTCTTTTATTTGGCTTCAAAATCACTTTCATCTCTTCTTCTGCTTCAAGATTAATATCATTTATATTCCACTTGCTCATTCCTCATTCTTTGTGTTAAATTTCTTTAACTCAACATCTATAAGAGCCATGCCAACAGGTATGTAATGTCTCTTAAGAATCAGTGATATCTCACGATCTTTCTCAAAATCTAGAACCATAAAATCAATAGGAAAAATTAATTTGCACACCTTAGCAAGGACATCTTCAACCACACTAGTAGGATATTTGATAAATCTATTTGTTAATTGCAATAATGTTCTTGTCTCATTGACTTCTCCAATCTCTAATATCTTAAAAATAGATAAAGGCATAAGATTAATGCTTGAACCAAGATCACATAAAGCTTTATAAAAATTAATATCACCAATAACACAAGGAATAGTGAAATTCCCTAGATCCTTTACTTTTTAAGGAAGCTTGTTTTGCAAAATGGCACTATATTCTCCAGTAATGGTACATTCTTTAAGCCTCATTTTATTAGAGATAATGCCTTTTAGAAATTTCACATGTGATGGCATTTGTTCTAGTGCTTTAAGGAATGGAATATTAATGTGAATTTTCATAAAAGCCTTAAGGAATTTGGCAAATTCTTATACTGATTCGTCATTCCTCTAATTCTTTGGCCTTTGAGGAAATGAAATAGGAGGCAAGTACAATTTGATTGGTGGTGCTGAAGGACAAACTTTTTCCTCTTTCTATCCTTGTGATTCCTCACCCTTATCTTTTTATTTGTTTCCTTATTCATAGATTGTTTTAGCTCACCAACTCAACTCTCCATCTCTTTTCCATTTATCAAAGTGATGGCTTTCACATGCTCTTTTGGATTAACTTGTAAAGTTGAGAGCAAACTACCATGCTGCCTATTTTGCATTAGCCCCTTGTATTATTTGGACTTTTGTTGCATGGATAGATGAAGAATGGTGGTTGTTGGTTTGATTAACCATGGCACCTAATCTCTTCATAGTCTTATGTTGAGAATCTATCCTCTCATTAGTTTTAGCGATGAATTTTCTATCATAAGCTCCAAATGTGACTTTTTATCTTATTGATGAAGGGAAGGTTATACATGTTGATTTGCCTATGGTTGAAAATCATAGGGTCTTTAGGTCTTAAAGCATTATTCCTATTTCATGAGAAATTAGGATGATTTTTCCATCCCAGATTGTAAGTGTTAGAACAAGGATAATTGTCTTGCCTATTGTTATAATTCCCCACGTAATTAACTTGTTCAACATCAAAGGAGCAAATATGTTACCAATTAGGTAGTCCATGCTCACATGCACACCTCCTTTGTAAAGATCGCATGTGCTCATTTACAAAACTATAAAGGCAGTGAAATAACAATTCATTGAGTTGATTTGCTTTGACAAATTGGTAATTTGAGCTTGCATGGTCGTCAACTAGTCAACCTCTAAAACTTTAGCTACCCTCCTAAATGCAAATCTTTCCCCTATGTTTGGGAAACTATGTTGGGAGGAAAGTAAATAAAGAGGGAAAGTAAATTTTATTTTCCTTCCTCATGTTTAGATAAAAGGGAGAGAAAAGGAAAATAAATTTATTTTTCCTTGTTTGAAAAGCAAAATATAGAATGAAAGGAAAAAATTATTTCATATATTTCCTAGTTTACCCTTTATTCAAGAAACAATTGGATACATAATTGTATTGTATAATGATAAAAAAAAATAATTATTTTATACTTCAATACTTTATATGGACTAAAAATTTATATAATGATAAATATAATGTTAATACTAAAAAAATATAACACTAGTTTTTTGTATTTTAAACTTTAAAAAATAGATTTATTCATTCAATTATATCTTTTAAATATTGAACATTAGTTTTTAAATTAAACGTTAAAGGCTAACATTTATCAAACTTTATTTTTCAATATTTTAATATTCAATCATTGAACATCAATTGGTAAATATGAAACTAAAAAGGCACTAAATAAAAAGTCATAAGATTTTTAGAGAATTAATTTCAATTAAAAAGTTTGGATAAAATTATTTTACTAATTTTATAATTTAAATTCACTTTATGTTTGTTTTAAATCTAAAAAATAAAATAACTTCAATTCATTATAAATTTATTCTAAATAATAAAATTTCATTAAATTTTATTAATTTAAACTTTACTTTAAATATTTTTGTCATTTTTCATAATTTATTTCAAAGAGAGCGAAAAGTGGAATCCAAAATCCCTAAAGCGTTTCAACAACTATCACTTCATATTCATGATTAGCTTGCCATTCATATTTCTTATTAGCTTGCCACTACATATCTTATTTTCTATTCCAGCCTTATCAAATAATTTGTCTCTATTAATTGATTAGCATTATCTATAAATTCAAATATTTTAAAATTATTTATTATATTAAATAACCTATAATAAAATATATTATTTTAACTGTTATAATAAATAAACTTTAAAATATTAAGATAAAAATATATTGTGAGTTAATTAAATTATGAGTGTTAAAAGAAAGAATTGATAAACTAATTATTATTAGCATTCCTCGCAATTAAGTGAAATAAACTCAAAGTTTTCTTGTTTGTTAGGAAATAAAAAAAGATTCTTAAAAGGAATGTTATTCACAAGACCTAAATGCATTATGGAAAGAATTGTAATTTTATAAAAAAAACTCTTCAATCTCTCATATTTTCTCTTTATTTTGGGGAGAAAATATAGGGTGTAAAATAAATTTTATTTTTCTTCCTCTCTTATTTTCCTTCCTTTCCCAAATAGGATAAAATTATTTCCCTTCTTTATTTTCTAATCCTATTTTACTTTCCCTCTTATTTTCCTCCCTCCCAAACACTGCATTCAGATGGCCATAGATAATTATTGGTTGCCATCTTTTCAAGCAATTAGTACACTACATCTTTTGTTTTTGCCATGATTGTTCCTCCTTTTATGGCATCTATTATGCTTTTTAATGAGGGAGTCAACTCACTATAGAAAGTGTATAGGTTAAGCCACTTCCATAGCCTATGATATGGACACTTCCGTAGCAACTTCTTAAATCTGCCCAAAGTCTCATAAAAACAAAGGAAAAATATATTGTTCCTCATCTTAGTTATCTTTGTTGGTGGATAGAACTTGTTGAGGAATGCTAATGACAATTGGTCTCATATAGTCATAGAACCTAGAGTTAAGGAATGACACCAAGACTTGGCCTTATCTCTCCATGAAAGGGAAAATAGCCTCAATTTAACAATGTCTTCAGAGACTCCATTTTGCTTTAATGTATTATATTTCTCTAAAAATTTGGTTTAATGAATATGTAGATATTTATGCAATAGTCCTTCAAATTGATTATGAACCATTTGGATAATAGCTAGTTTGTTCTCTACATTGTTAGCATCTATAGTTAGTCTTTTAACATTGCTTTGTGGTTCATCTAGAAATGGTACAATATAGTCCCTTATAGCCCACTTATTCTCATTATTGTTTGCCATTGGTTTTGTTGTTTGCCTTTTTATATGTCCCTTTAGTCTTTCCCTTTTTCAACCAACCATAAGAGTTCTTTCAATATCTATATCAAACAATTCAAGTTCTTCTTCCATTAGGTTTGGACTTCTAGTCCTTTCAAGAATTATACTTAAAATAAAAAGAAAAACTCTAGATTAAGAATTAAATAAAAGATTTCGATATTATAGCATTAATCCCAAGCAAAGATGCTAATTTTCTTATTGTTGAGACTTATTACTCTTAGTAGTCCCATTTGATAAGCTTTTAACTTACTAATGTTGTAAGCATATGGATTGTACAAGTAATAATAGTGTACTAAGAGTGTGAATATCATTCTTATATGGATTGTGTATAATTATCAAAATACGATGATCCTATTTTTATCTGAAAAGCAATTAAAGGGTGTTTGGACTAACAACTAAAAAAATTTAAAGATTAACTAAATAAAATAAACTATAGCAAGAATAAAAGCAATTGATGAGAAAACTTCACATGAATGAACCTTGGGCAATTGATTTCAGCAATGGATTTTCTCTAATGGCAGGTTGGATTAAGTGTTGCACCTTTGCAAGTTTATTTCATCAACCATTTTTTAATATGAACCATAAAAGTAAGATTATTCATTTATAACTAGCAATCCCTAATGATAAAAATATGTTAAATGGGTATCTTTACTCATCAATTATCCTAAGGAGATTGATTTGAGGTCTATTTCAATTTTCAATCTCTTGATTTACAAATGAAACACAAATCATGTAATTGGTGGCTAAACAACTACAAGTGTTAAGTGCAAAAACCATTTACTTGTAAAAATAGAAATCCAAGTTTGTCAGTGAATCATAAATTATTTACTAGCTTCCATGGCTAGATCAAATACCTTAAAGAATAAATTTAGCATAACATGCTATTAAAAAAAAAAAATCCAAATCCAATTGTTTAAACATCATTTTAAGAAATAGGAGAAAAAGATAAATGAAATTCTCCAAAATACAATTGATAGTTAATGAAAATCTCATCCACTACTCTTCCTTCTCAAGTGATTCTCTTGAAACACTTAGAAAAATACTTTGAATTATGTGTTGTTCTCTTATTTTTCTCCTTTAAACAATTATCTAAATCCTTGCTAAAATTCTTTGTTCAAAGTCCCCTTTTAAAACCATAAGTAGCTTATTTTATACTTCTTCAAAGTGCTAAAAAAAATAGGCAAAAAACTCATCTCCAAATCACAGGTGTCACTGGCCGCGACACTTGATGTAGGCACGATAACACTTTTCTCTTAAAGGGTGTCACAAGTTTTGACACTTATTATAGGTGCGATAATAATCCACTTCTCATACTAGTTAAAAATTTTGCTTAGTCCCTGAAGTTCCTTTCTTGGGCCATTTTTGTCTAAATCAACTCCATAATTCCTCAATTACGTAACAAGCAATGAAACATGGAAAATAACATAAACTAACTCAAAGTGGCTCATATTCATTATAAAAGTGCATCAAATTAAGCTTAAAACATAGTAAAATACTATAAACAAATCAAGTCTATTAGTAGACTTGCTCCAAGGTATCCCATGCTTCTTTGGTAGTGCAAAACTTAGATATTTTATTGAGGTCAACAATATTGACTGAGCTTCTTAAAATTTATAGAGTTTTTAAGTCTATAACATGGAGTTTATCTCTTTAATATTCCATCCCTCTCTTATTTTGGGAAACTTCACACCATTCACGAGT
Source organism: Omphalea diandra (assembly GCA_949677035.1). Lineage (NCBI taxonomy): Eukaryota > Viridiplantae > Streptophyta > Magnoliopsida > Malpighiales > Euphorbiaceae > Omphalea > Omphalea diandra. The sequence goes on along the minus strand of CATIWR010018672.1, from coordinate 4,046 downwards.
TTGGTTGGTGCATTTACCTTTTGTTTAAGAACATCTCATAATTCAACTTCTTCATTATCCAAGTTTATTTCCATCCTTTTCTTCCAAAAGGGATAATTCTAGCCATCGAAGAAAGGCAGGGTTTAAAGATTGATTTACCTGCATTAAGCCTTGCATTGGCCATTTATCTTTGTTTTTTGTAAGGAAGCTTTAATTAAAAGAGAATTGCTCTAATATAACTTATTGTTGTAAGATGCCTTAGAAGAGGAGTGAATAAGGTAATGGCCAAAAAAAAAATTGAATTTTAAACATAAGAATGAATCAATCATAAAGACAATAGTATTTATATAATTCAGCCTCAACTTATCCTACTTTTTCTCCTCTAGATCCTACTAGAGAGTTTCCTTAACAAATAGCTTCTAGATGATATCAAACCTTTATAAATAAGTGAATTTTCAACACCACACAAGCCTTAACACTAGTGAATTTGTCAGGCACCACCCTAAGCCTTCAACACATAGTTTTCATGCACTATCAAAGCTTACCTAAGATAGATTTGTAGGTGTTATGTTAAGCCTTTGGCATAAATGTAAGTTTGGGTTTCCTAACCCAAGGAATGCTCCTCACATAAAGATTATATTTAATGCTTAAGAAGGATCTCTCTTAACACTCAAACTATTTCTTTTACACAAAGAAAATAATATAATTAAGTAATATAGCTTGATACTAGTCATATGTTTAGTTTATTTATGTAGCTTTAAGTAATGTTTTCATTTCCTTTGCAAGATGACTCACATAAACTTTAGAAATGTGTCATTAGATCTTTTGTAGTAATACTTTTTCTTAGAGATCCACTATTTTAATTTCCTTAAAAGTATATTTGGTGTTTGTTGAGGATCTTTAAATATATAGTTGTTAAAGAGAAAAACTAGTCATTACTTACATTTGAAAACTACCAAAACTGTCCAAGTAGCTATTATTGTCCTTTAATGATATTGAGTTATACACCATAATTGTTGAGTGATTAATGTGCCCATCATTTCAATTTAATGGTCATTGGTCATATTTTCTAATTTTTTCACAATAGCCACTAAGATGTTCCCATTATTAAGAAAACTTACAATGATAATTAGTTTACTTGCAATAGTCATTGAATTTTACACAAACTCTATAACCTTATCTAGAGAGTTCTATCTACCATTGTGGCTAAAGTTTCATACTGATTACACCTTTCAATAGTCATTATGACATCTTGCATAATCTCTATGACTTGTTTCAATTTGCATAGTTTTCACAACCTTATATGTAAGTTTTTCACAATCTTATCTATAAGTTTTTCATAATGATCATTAAATAGACTTATGTGCTCATTATTTTATTAACAAACATTAAGATATTTTCACACTCATTAAAGATTCAAGTGCTAATATTCCTTTAATTATCGTTGTACACTTATCCATTGTCATTATTCCTTAGTTAACACACGTGTTTCATCCATAGTTAATGAGTTGTGTTGATTTCACATATAAGAGTTAGCCATTATTACAAGGCTTTTTCAATAATCATTATCTGCTTCTCAATGCTTATTTTGGACTTCTATAATTATTGGCTTGATTGACCATAATCATTGACTGACCTTGCATATTATTCTTCTTGAACTTTAAGCTTTTATAGTAAGATAGTGAGTCTTCCTTTTGCTTTTCTTGTAAGTCTTCATTTTAGCCTTAAGTTTTTGAATTTTAATTGAAGAACTTACAAGATCTATTGAAGACCACTTGCACAATTATTAGTTAATTTTACCTTTTATTTGCAATCACCAAAATAGGAACTGAAACTTTAAAGATTTAACAATTAATAACAAGTGTTAGGTTACTTATGGGGACGATTCACTTATGGTATTTTTTATGAACAAAAATTACAAGTGTAAGGCATGGTGAATTGGTGAAATTCCACATTATAATGTTTTTTCTTGAATAAATTTTATGAAGCGTGATTGTTTTAAATATGTTGATGTTTGGTATAAGAAGTTGCATATGTCCAAGGTCATGTGAGTGGATTAGAACCAATAAATGAGTATAATATACGAGCAAATATAGATGGAGTTTCTATATTGCCACTACCATATAAACCTATAATGGGGAGAGCTGAGAAAAATATGGCAAATTATGTTGATGAAAATCCAAAAAATCTAAAAAAGCTAGGAAGGCATGGTATCAAGATACAATGCCAACACTATTTATAACATAACAATAAGAAATAAGCTTGTGCTAATAAAAATCTCCCACTTAGTAATTTATTTATAAAAGTAGTCTTTTTAATCAATGTACTTTGGTTGGTCTTATAATATTTTTTTTTTCTACATATGTATCTTTAAAGTGTAAGAGAGGAAGGCCATCAAAAAGCTCTAACACTATACGCTCTAGGACTATAATTAAACCAAGGAAAGAAAATTCTAATTTTATCTAGAACAGTAGCTCTATCATATTAGGGAAGTAGTGTGAGATAATAAACGTTACAAAAGAGATAAAATAAAATAAAATTTTAATTTACGCATTCAATTGCAAACTTATTCCATTCTATAATATAACTATGATTAGCTATTGTAAACCTTCACATAGAAGAAAAGGCTATGAGATGAGAATTTTCATAAAGATAAAGAAACATATGATAGGGTGGTTTTTTTTTACATCGACCAATTTTTGGCATGTATTTAATTATGAATTATTTGATTAAACTAATGCATTAACATGAATTATTTGATTGAATAGATAGGGTCAATTTAGTAATTGGACTACTTCAACTACTGATAATATAAAGAGGATGAAAATGGGTGGATAAGGCAAAAGAGAAAGACTGAGGAAGCAATATAGTACATCTCAATTTGCTTCTACTTTGCTAGGTGCTTCACAATTTGTTATATATACTTATATACCTTAATTTTACGATTTTCACAACCAAGTTGGTGCATCTCATTGCAACACATATGCTCTATAGTTGGTCATATATAAGTTCATATCAACCCATCTTGCTACTCCTAGAACTAGAAATATTCTAAAGAAGTAACTCATAAAATAAAGAAGTGATGTTAGATTATGTGATTTTTTAAGGGGGTTTTCATTTTGTGAAGGGTTGTTTAATTATAATTAAAAATAATCTAGAATGAGTTTTTCTTTTTTTTGGTATTTTGGGTTTTTTTTAGGTTATATGCCATGTTATAGGCTTTTTTAGTGTTATTATTGGTATTTTAGTTGTGCAACAAACTTAAATCCTTCTATCTAATTTCGATATTGATAAAACTTTTTTTTGTAAATCAACTTACATATATGAATGAAATTGTTAACTTCATAGTTTAATTGGTCTTTTAATTGTTATTATGCTTTTAGATATGATGTTTACATTTGTACTGCATATTGATGCATACTTGATATCCATTACAAACTCATATTAATGCATATCCTATTATTATAATTAGCAAACAAGAAGCACAATTAAGAAGACAACAATGTTAGATCTATATTAATGGAATAATTCAACTTACAACATTTGGCTCACCATACAATTAAGTGATGGTTATTTGTCAATTTATTAAAATCAAAGCCCCTGTAACTTATAAGAGTACACCAATCATACAAATATTTTTTACAATTCATATCCTTACAAGATAATTCCATTAATGGTGTTTTTCTACCAAGATATACCCAACCTAAAATCAAATCTAACACACCTGTTACTCTAATATAAGTTTTTAGTAGCCTTTTTATTTCTTAGAATGCTTGTCAAGTTCAAACCATAGCCTTTGATTTTGTAGAAACAACTTGTCTTTTCTAAAACATAAGATTTAGAACCATTTGCTCTTTTTTAACCAATTTCTTAGAACTTCATTCCATTTTCTTGCCTTATTCTTCTTTCATAAGTATTATTTCCTTTAAGTGATCATTCTTTATATATATATATATATATATATATATATATATATATATATATATATAAACACACAATCAAAAGCCTCTTGTTATATAGTTGTGTGCTCTAGATGAATCAAAAATAAAAGTATATAGTCATTCTCT
>CATIWR010018670.1:0-24335 GCA_949677035.1 Omphalea diandra | reverse complement strand
AGACAAGTATATTTATAGAAATCTATATTATTGTATCGAGCATGAACCATAAATTTATCATAACGGATCCCACCACATAGCCAACGAAGCAACAAACTCTAATGGCAACCAATAATAATCCAAGTAATGGACTATACTAAGGGATACTCAAAACTATCGCAGTTAAGCAATCTATAAGCTGAGAGGTTAATGTCAATGTGGAAGATGTCGTTAGTTACTTAAGCTAGTTTAACAACTCAAATTAGCAATAAAGAGAACACAAGTAGGTCAATCTGATCAAACAAGACGTCAGTTCTCTATCTTTACGCTTCACTCTGTTCTCTTTTCCCTCTGTTTCTCTCATTTCCTCGCTTCTCTATCACTTGCACTTTCTAAGCTGATACACAGTTGCAGACAACTATCTGCAACAATTTGGCAATCCTTTACATGGGATGAGAATCAAATCAATAAGCCAAAAGTCAAACAAATAGCACCATACAATGGTGTAAATCACACATAAATCTTCAAGGAGACCCTTTGGAGTAGACTTTGGGATAGCATTATCAACTGATTTAATCACATTACTTCATTCTGTATGGACATTAATATGTACACCTCTTTTAAGTCTCTGAGGATGATACATAAACTGGACGATATACATGCACAACTAACCTTGTGGATTAGGCAATCAATTTTTGCAGATAGAACTCTAATCCTTTTTTCATTCTAGGTTGCTGGTGAGCCAAAAAAAAAAAAAAGAGTAATGAACCAAATGGTTAAGAAAACACATGAAGACAGACAACAGATAGTCCTACGAACTGTCCATGTCACTGTATTCAGATGCCTCTTCATCCAAATCAGATCCACTATCAAAGTTTACATCTTGTGTTCCAATTGCATTATTCTCCCAGGTCTGATCAACCACCTTTAGAAAATCTTTCAGGTCATCCAAAATGTAAGGTTCTATCAGTCTCCAAAACCATATGGAATCACTTCCTAGAAACCCTAACCAAAACACTCTTCCTTTTCTTTTCACCCTGCAATTGAGAGACTTTGCTTTTAATGTTTTGACAACCTTTTCAACACCCTCCTTATTTCCTTTCAGCTTCAACAAGATATCACCAGATGATGTTCTGTGGCCTCCATACATAAACCAGTATGCACAAACCTGTGGTGACAACCACCTATGAATTAGCTTTGGTATCATGGCCTGACCTTTTGGCCAAAACTGGTCTGCATAGAAACCAAAATAAGAGTGTGAAATAGTAGAAAATCTGTAAGATACATCATCACTTCCATCACTAAGCTTGCAGGAGGGGTGCAACCACTCATGGTACTGATCATACAAATGTCTTCTCAAAACAGAATGTGTTCTAGAATTTTCATTAAACTCAAACCAAATCATGTGTTTCTTCCTTTCTTCATCCGAATCAATCCGCAAACCACCTAACAGCAACCCCACCAAAATTTCTCTCTGATCTTTGCTTAGTTTGAGGCTTACAGGCTTCTTAACTTCTTTCCTGCTCAAGCTGAGTACATAATCAAGCTTCTCCATCAAGGAGGGTTCGATATCATATTTCTTCTGGCACATCAGATCATATATCTTCTCTGCCTTCACAAAATCTCCAGAGGAAAGATACCCACTAAGAATGATATTACATGATCTGGTATCAACACCAACAGCTGCATCACTAAACATATGGTCGAAGGTCTTTTCTGCTGTGTCAAGACTACCAACTTTCACCAAAGAATCCAAGTATATAGTATAAATTGTTCGGTTTGGTCGACAATTCTCATGGCATGCAGAGAAGGTTGACTTCAGTTTATCATGCAAATTTAAATTCAGGTACATATTCATTAGATCAATAAAAGATGGCGAAAGTGGCTTCATACCACTTTTAATGAACTCTTGCATGAGTGATTCTGCCAATTCTATTTCCTGAGCTCGACATAACACATCTATGATTTTGTGATATGCTGCAACACTAGCAGAACCCAATCGTTCCTGCATTTCTCTGAACGTCTCCAAAGATTTCATATGTTCTCCAATCTTTGCAAAGACTTCCATTCTATATACAAAAGCTTGTGTGGGGAGACCACCATCAATTCTGAGGATTTTGTTCCATGTTCTTTCTGCCTCTTCCACATCACCCTCCTTTGAGCAAGCTCTCAAAATGGACACAAGCACTTCCCTACCCTCCTCAATTCTTGCTTTGTTCATCTCCTCCCTTATTGATGCAATCCTTCCTTTGTCTATATTATCCTGATAGCTATGTAACCAAAGTAGACCACCATAAATATCCTTTTGTATCTCAAGTCCAGATGTTACCAAATTATGAAAAATAAACTCAGCCTGCTTAAGATAATATTTTGAAGTGCCCCCTGGTTTGCTTAAAAGAGCTCTAAAGAGAGAGTTATGCAAACTCAGTCGTGGCTGGTAACCACCCAACTGAATCATTCGATTGTAAATGCTGCACGCTTCCTCCAGGCAACCTTGAACTGGTGCACTAAGATATGCAATTATTAAAATATGAAAAGTAGACTCACTAGGCACACGCCCCTGATTAATAATATCGTCAAATATCTCCCTGCATTTTGCAAACTTTCGCTCCTTGCCCATGTAATCTGCTAGTTTTGTAGCCAGAGCAAACTCAAACCGATACCAGTGTTGCTGCAACATCCATTTATACACCTGACAACCAACCAACAAAAATTTCCTTTAACATAAAAGAATAAAGGCATCATTTTTCTTTGTTTTCTTCCGAGCATTACACTTCATATCCGAAGCAAAACCAAATACATGATTCATTTTAGCTTAAAAACTTTCATAAAAAGTAACTAAAAATTACAGCTTTAATCCAAATTCCAACAACTACTCAATTTTGCCAAATACCTACTAAAAATCCTTATGAATATGCACTTAAACAAAGATTAGCACAAGAAAGCATAATAATTCAACAATACTAGTAAAAGAATTAGAACCAAAGTATCCATTTTTAACAGGTAGTACCCGAAACCCAGCCTCGTTTTCGCGGATGCGCATACAATGAACGGCAACGTAGGTAGCATCCTCCTGCCTCATCCATTTCTTCTGGGCATTAAGAATCCTGACCAAGGTCCCAGCCTTATGCGCCGGCAACTGCTTACATAGCCAGCCCAACCTCGCCCGCCTCCACTGCTCCGGCAACTCGTCTAATTCCTTCACTTCCAGCGTCGGTGCATCCACGTGCTTCAAATCCCCACGCCCACCGGACCCGAAGGATCCCCCGTCACTGTCGAATTTGAAAATGTCGGATTCGGCGTCGCCGCAGCTAGAAAAGTCCCATTTTTCCATCTCGCACGCCAACTGTTCGACGGAAGTGCTGAAGGAGTTTACAGGAGGAAGTGGGCGGGCTTTTAGGTAGGGAAGGGAGGAGGCGGGGAGACTGGGGCGGAGATGGTGGTCGTGGCGGAGGGAGAGCGTGAAAGAGCGGAGGAGGGATAGAGAAGTGCGCATTGAAAGAGTGATGGTAAAGCTGGGATTACTGAAAAGGGAGAGTGGAGGGGAGAGGTGCTGGGATACGCCCAGAAACATGGTGCGATGTCTTGGGGTTGGGGTTTATGTTTGATGGGTTATCCACGAACACGGAGAGAGAGAGAGAGAGAGAGAGAGAGGGAGAGAGACCGAAGAAGAGGGTTTAGTAACGTGCTTGAGGAGCAAGTATGGGTTGGGCTCTGCTCGTTCATCTCATTCGCAAATTTCCACTTGTATATATCATCACTTCATTCTTTGGTGAATTCTATAATGGTGCTATGATATGTTGTTATAAAAAATTTTAAATTATATATATAATTTATAATAATTTTATTAAAATTTAAAATTATTAATAAATTATTATCTAAATTTTAAAAATTATTTTTTAATAAAATAGTATCATTTATTTAAATTAATAGTCATATGACATCATATTGATATTGAAAAACTATGATTAAACCTGACACAATGATTACAATAATATCTTTTGTACAACTTCAAAATTATTTTGACGTCACAACATCGTTCTGAATGTAGTTATTCAATAAAATTATCGTAAAGCATTGAATAATCATAATCATATTGCAAAATATATCAATAATAATCTGAAACCAATATATACTATTTTTTTTAGCAAATATATATCAAACTTCATAAAAGATAAGAAAATATCCACAAAAGGAGGGAAGAAAACCCCCATAAAAGAGATTAAAGTATCACCAAAGAAAAATAACACATCTATAAAAGATATAAATCTTCACATAATGAAAAAAAAAAATAAAAAAGACAAATTTATTAATAGAATGACAAATATAATTTTACTGAAAGTAATGAAAAATAAATAGATGAAAAAAAAAAGATAACTGTTGATTAACCAGCGGCGGCCCAAGTTAAAACCAATAGAACAAAATCCTAATGAGAAAGTTAAAAGAATAAGCATCAACTCTATATCATACTTAGATAAACAAATGATCATACCATGTATCGGATCCCATTAAAACTCTGAAGTTAAATGTATTTGGACGATAATAGTACTAGAATTAGTGACTTCTTGAAAAGTCATCGTATTGCACCTTTAAGGCCTGAATCTTAAAAATTATACTAATTATGATATTGTAATTTAATGCCGCATTAGGCATTGCAGTGTTGGATTCATTCTAAATACATCGCATAACATAACACTTCATCATCATTATCTATGCAACTTGTTTGACATATTTAACTAAATTATCTTTCACGTTTTTAATTACACTGTAAATTTCGTTACGATTACTCTTGTATAATAAATAGGTATTTTATCATTAAAAATAAACATATAATCAAAATAAACTTTTTATTTTGTTTTAACAATAAAAGTACTCCTTACGAGATATTATCGCATTACACTGTAAACTCCGTTACGATTACTCTTATATAATGAATAGGTATTCTATCATTAAAAATAAAAATATAACCTTAGTCTAAAGATAATCTAATCAAAATAAATTAATCATCTTCATATGAAACAGTCTCCCTCACTCTGTAAAACCCATAACTACTCAAATCCAAAACAAACAAACCTTTCAAGGCCTTCATATTGTAAGGAATATCTCCAGAAAAGTTATTGCAACGCAGATTCAAATTGCTGAAATAACCTTCCCACTCACTCTCTCTCCTCTCCTTACCACCCCATCCTGCCCTTCCCTTCAGCGTCGAAAAAATCAAAGACCTTGACAATGCTGGAAATGTCCCCATCATCACCGCCTCAAGCAAGCTTCACGATCTGATTCTCCAGTGTTTCCGTTCCCACCTTAATCCTACTGCTGCTCTGATTTCTTGATTTTCTTTAGAATCGGATTGAGTGTGGTGGACTTTGTCGAGTTGCCCAGATCGCCGTCATTTCGAGTTTAATGTTGGCGGCTAAATTGACAAAAATCTTTAACGGCACTGAATATTGGGGTGTGTCGATGGCCCATCAAAACAGTGGAAGAAGGGGAACATCTATGAATTTGATAGGCATGTGGCATTTGTTCCTGGAGGGTTTGGTTTTTGTTAAGATGGCCGCGCGGAAGCTGTTGTTCGTAGAGTGGTGTATGTATTGAAGGCCTCATACACGATACATATGTCATCTATACCTTAACAACAATAAATCCAGCTCATCCCTCACTTGGATTCTCATTGACTTCTTTTGTTTTCCAATTGAATGTTTCCTTAAATAGTTAATTTAAGAAAAACTTTTGCTATTTAGTTATTGGTTAAGTCCAAATCAGGCAGATTGAAACCCAATATTGTTGTGAAGAGGAAGGAAAATTGTTACGAATGGGTTATGAAATGAAAATTTAAGATAAAAATAATGATATTATTAGAATTTTACATAAATTAACAAAAAGTTTAATGAAAACACTATTTAGTGTAACGTAATAACCGCGAGAGAGTTTATAGTATAATTTTGAAATGTGAGAGATGATTTAGTTAAATTTATCAAATATCAGGGGTTTTATAGTATTTATACCTTAAAATAAATAATATTTTTAAATAAAAAATATATAATATTTTAATTATTTATGTTTCAAATTTTTATTTATTATTTTGAAATTAGATATTTTATATGATAAGTTAATAAAACTTTTAATTGCTTATGGATAAATAATATTAAGATCATACTCTTTTTGTTCCTTAATATATCTCGTTTAAGGTTTTTGTACATATATTAATTATTGTATTTAATAGTGATTATTATATATAAAAAAGGCTATGTTACCTTAATTAATTATTTTTATAAATTACTGTGTACTATAAAAAGAAAAAATTATTATGAAAAGAGAAAAATTGTAGAGTTGAAAAAAAAATTAATTAGTAGTTCATTGATAATTGTAAAACGTCAAGTATTATCAAACAAAAATTTATCTCTAAAACAATATCTAATTTGGAATGGAGGAAATATTGTCTAAGAATGTATGTCAAGACTTGAATTTCACTGATATAAAATTCACATATTAATACTGAAAAATTAAACTTTTAAAATTAAAACATTCAATTTTAATATGGAACAAATTATTTTCAAATCCTTAGTGATGATGTGATTTTTTTTTAATACAAATAAAGTTTTATAATCACTATAAAAAAATCTGAATTTGTAATTTTATATGTATATAATATGTGGTCGTTAAGCCTCTAACCATCCTATTCACACATTTAAAAGCATATTTCATTTTAGTTATTGATGATAGATTATAACTGACAATTGATAGAAAATAATAAATCCCATGTTGATGGGTGCTGTTGATATATCAAATGAATAAAAGACTATCAAGGGCATATCTATTATTTTGTATGTATTAATTAAATAACAAAGAAAAATACAAATGAAATATACATATTTATTTATTTTAGAGTAAAGAGTTGGTTTAACTCTCTACATGAAGAGAGCGAAATTTCACTTTCTACTTTAGTCGTCATTAAAATATTTTAATTTTCTATGCAAAATATTAATTGATATCTATTATTTTTGTTTTGTTTATTAAAACAAAATTTTCTTTTCATCTCACAACAATCATTTAATTTTATTGAGCATTAATATTTATTGAATAAAATAAAATAAAAATTAAAAATATCAAAAATCTATTGAAATTAAATAAAATTTTGCATTTTTTATATTTTAAAAATTTTTAAAATGTTTTTTATTATACAAAATATACTCTTTAAAATACAAAACACTTTTGAAAATAATCTCACGGACGAAAAGTGCATTCTCCATTTTCGTCTTATGAAAAGGAAAGTAATTAATTTGTACTTCTGTTGAGTTAAATTCTCATTAAAAGAGAGAGAGAAAGAGCGATTTTTCACCTTATCGTGATCTCAAAATTATTAAGGATTTAATGACAACCACATGATTTATTAGACGACGTAAAAGGTTCCCCGCATGGAAGGGGAAGTGCTTTTGCAGGCCAATAATTGGCTACTACTAACATCTTTTTTGATGGCAACACTAATCAACAGAGCATGAAAAGGACAGCCATATCATATCTAAGTTTATGGCCAAAGCACTAGAAATATCCTTTTGCTTTCCATATTGATAATATTGCACTTTTTTCTATCTAGTCTAAGGAAGGGGAAGAATATAATAAACCAAGTTGTAGAATTATATGATATATTCAAGTTTAAAGCTAGTAGTTTTACACAATTGTTATTGTTTTTTCCCCTTCACTTTTAGCTGTTATGAACAATCAGCTGAATGCTTTGCATACAGGAAAAACACATATTTTGCTCCTTATTAATTAATTTTTTTTGAATTTCATCATCTGCACTTTTATTTTTATAAATTATTATAATATACTTTTCTTTTTTATTGAGTTTTGTCTTTTATATTTTTATTTTTACAAATTATTCCTTTCACTTTTATTTTTGTTAATATATCTCTCTTATATTTTTTTAATGAAAAATAAAATGTTAATAAAAATAAAAATACAGAAGATAAAATATCTGTTTATATTTATATATATATATCACTCAATGACATAGTTATCACGCGTCTACCTGCCATTTGAATTATATGGACGTGAATGGCAGTTTGAGTTCAATTATGGCCATTCTTCCATAATTAGTTAGCCTGAAATTGGAACTACCGCTGCTTTAATTGGACACATCATTTTGACCTTAACGACAATCTATACACACCCACCAACTACCAAATATTTGAACGTTCGACCTCCTTATAGTTGCCTTGCATTAATTTCGTAATTATTAGTCCAACAATAATTCTCTCAGTTTTCGAAAAAAAAAAAAAAAAATAGGAAGGAAATTTTCCACGTTGTATGTCCTACATAATACCATAAACTAAACATTATCTATAATAATTTTATCCACACTAACAAATCCTCTTTGACTCTGTCCAGAACAAATAATGCAAGGAAACAAATGGAAACATTTTGTTAACATAATTCTCTCACTTTAATCATAAAAAATTATTATTTGAGTTAAATATTGTATTAATAAAATAAATTTTCGTTATTCAAAATGCATTTATAATAAATTAAAACTATTTTTATATTTAAATAATTTTATTTATTTAAAACAAATGTAACATTAATTTAAGTTTCAAATATTAATAGATTAATTTTATTTATTTTTTAATTAGAATTAATTCTCTCAAAAATCTTATTACTTTTTATTTAATTTGAATTTCTCATCAAATCATTCTTTGCTAAAATCATAAAATTGGAATTCTTTTAGATATCAATTTTTTTTCAATAAGGAAATCATTAAAATAGAAATTTTTTTTTTTTTATGTTGAGTTATTTTAAAATCTGAATTTTTATATAGGGCGTTTATGATTGTATTGGAAGAAAAAATTGTTTAGGAATTGAAAAGTAATTCTAACAACTTTTTTAAGTTAAATACTTTTACTTTTATTATTTAATCTTATATTATTTAATAATATCAGAAGTTAGAAGTTCCTGAAAATTCCAGTAATTGAAAATTTTCTAGTTAAGAAACAACTAAACATGACAAGTCTTACAATTTTTAAGCCCTGAACTAGATCAGGCCATGATTCAATTTTGAATTAGAATTGAATTGATTCTAAATCAATCTAAAATTGAAATCGTAGACTCCTATTCCAAACTGAAATCGAAACCTTAAATTAAGATTATGATTTTAATTACTAATTTTAAGGTTATTCTAATTCGGTTTCAAAATTAAATTTTTTTGAGAAAAATTTATTATATAGTCAAGTCAAAAGGTTAAAAAAAAAAAAAGAGCTATTATACATGTCAAGTGAAAAAGGGCTAGAAAATTAAGTTCAAGCCCTTTATTTTTATATTTTTCTTTTTAAAAGTAAAAAATATTTAATTTTGCACTAAAAATTATTGACTTTTAAAAACTTTGATAAACAATAATTATATACTAAAAATTAAGTGCATAATACATATATATTTCTAATAAATTAAAATACTCATTAAATTATCAATATATATATATATATATAGTGAACGCAGGAGAAGGGCGTCGACGCTCAAATTCCATCCCATGAATGAAAGAAATGGTGAGAGTGAATTCCGCAGAGGACGCCTTATTTTCTTACCGAGTTATGTTACACAAAATCCCTCAGTTTTATCTCTTTGTTAATCTATTCGGCGCAGCTTTTATCACTTGACAATAAATTTTAAATATTAAAGCTGTTTGGGATATTTAAATCATAAAGAAAAATATTTAAATAATTTTATTATAAAGTGAGGTAATTGGTGGATAAAACTGAAGGATTGTGTAGCATTTTCCTCTTCTCACAGTCCCTTTTGATATTTTATCACCAACGGAAGATGGAAGAAGGAAAGGAAATGAAAGGATGGAACCCATCGTCCCTCGAGATTCGTGAAACCTTATATCTTTTTGGATAAAACCCAACCACAAACGCACAAAAAGCAGAGTCGTAAATAAAGAAAAGAAAATAAGACAAACGGCTAAAAAGCCTTGATCTTATCACTGTCCCGGATAAAGATAAAATGAATTTTTTTATTACAATTATTTTTAATTTTATATTATTAAATTATAAAATTTTATAATATTAGATGAAATGAAATTTTTTATTAAAATTATTATCATTCTTATATTATTTCGTCGTAAAAATATAAAATACTGACTGAAAAAATGCGTGTACTATAAATATAATTTAATAATTATAAATTAATTTTTTAAAAGAGAACATAAGAAAATTATAAAATAATATTGAAAAATATATAATCGTCATAAAATGCATTTAAGAGAACTGAATTCGTATATATTTTGATAAAAATACAACTTTCTTCAAATCTCTAAATCCTTAAATCTCCAAATTATAAAAACACAATTTTATTTTGATAATAAAATTTTATTAGTTAAAAAATATGAAAGAGTGATGTATCTGTGAAGTAATAATTATGTTCGTTTATCTAATTGTAGTAGATATAAAAAGAAATAGATTAAATAAAAGTATAATGATATATAAAAATATTGCTAATAGTGACTTTGAGTAAAGTGAATCCACATTGAAAATTCTACTCATATCCTAATTATGAGGAAAAAATGGGGAAAATTGAAACATTTTTATCAATTCTTTTTTATTAATATAACTGAAGTTATTTGTGATAGCTCATTTTTCAAATTACATGAATTTATAATGTCATAGAGAAAAATATAGGTATTTTGAAAGACACGTTTGTCATTTATAAGAAAGACTACTATTTTTTTAATTTAGTAGAAAAAATACGTGTGTTAAAAACACAATTTAATAATTATAAAATTATTTTTTTAAGAGAGAAAATGAGAAAGTTAAAAAATAATATTGAAAAATGTATAATGGTTAGGAAATGCATGTAAGAGAATTTGATTTAGATGTATTTTGATAAAAATAGAGTTTTCTCTAAATCTCTAAATTTTTAAGTCTCTAAATCTCAAAAATATAGTTTCACTTTAATAATAAAATTTTATTAATTGAAGAGCATAAAAGAGCGATATCTATGTGAATTAATAATTATGTTCGTTTATCCAATTATAATAGATATATAAAGAAATAAATTAAACAAGTGTATAATTGTGTATAAAAATACTGCTAATAGTGGCTTTGAGTAAAGTGAATCCACATCAAAAATTCTACTCATATCCTAATTATGAGGTAAAAAGGGAGAAATTAAAACAATTTTATCAATTCTTCTTGATTAATATAACTTGAATTGTTTGTGATAACTCGTTTTTTAAATTATTTGAATTTATGATGACAAAGAGAAAAATATAAGTATTTTGAATAATACAATAGCTATTTATAAGAAAGACTGATTTTTTTAAAAAATTTATTCCTTAGTAATCTAATTACTTTAAAAGTTGTTTGTACGATAGGATGGAAAATCTCTGATTTTTCTCCTCTATAGGATGAAAATTACACCCCCTACTTGGCATATACTCATGAGAACACTTATGGACCTAAAAAAATTAAATATAGTTTTATCAATTTATATTTAATATATATTATATGTATAATTATATATTTTTATATATTTATTAATTTCTAGCATAACAAATTTTATTTATAATTTAATAAATTATATTTTAAAAAATAATTTAAAAGCAATAGAAAAATAAAAATATATTTGTCTTGTGAGACATTCTCGTGGGGTGAGGAGCCTCCATGGAGGCAAAGACACGAGAAAATTTTTTTTATCAAGAGAATGAGATGAAAAATAGAAGATAACTATCATCCTATCCATTTGTCATTTTTAAATTAATATCCTTTTTAAACAATATTTTAGATTTTTATGATAAAATAATATAAAATTAGAAATAATTTTGTCAAAAAGTTTATTTCATCTAATATTTTATATTTTTATAATAAAATAATATAAAAATAAAAATAATTTTAATAAAAATAAAAACAATATCAAAAATAATTTTGGCAAATAAATTTATTTTACCCTTATCTATCACTCTATTATAAATTTAGAGACTTATTTCACCATTTACCCAAAAAGAAACCATCTTTCCTTTTCCTTCTTCATTGGGGAAAGCTCAGTGACTCAAAAAAGTTGGAGCCTTTTCCTCTAAAATATACATTTACATAATGACTAATTTTATTGATTTATTATTAGTATAAAATATTTATTAAAATAAAATATACAAAATATAAAATTTTTGTTAATATCCCTTACAGTATTTCCCAGTACATTTAGAATCCCAACTTATTGCACCTCCTTTGTAAAACCAATGGAGAATCTATTACCTCAAAATACTCAAAATGCCGCCGAAATTGTTGCTTTCTTACAAAATTAAATCAAATTGTTGCTGTTGATGCACTCCTACTAAACCATTAAGTTTCAGACTTGTGCGCCCTGCTTGATGCCACAGCTGCAATCGCCACCACATCGATCCCTTCTCTGCTGCTTACCACCACCTCCATCACTCCTTTGCCGGTTATCACCACCGACTCTTTTCATGAACTCGAGACATTGAATCACCGATCTTAGCCTCGCCCAATTCCTTCCTCTTTTCATCGATTCGCAGCTTGATAAAACTAAATACTAAAATAAAATAAAAATAAACAATTAGCTTAAGATTTGGGATTTGAAAGATACGAGAAGAGAGAAAAACATGTTTTTCACGAATCCATCGCTCCCACAACCACTGTCAACCTCCTTCATAAAAAAGCGCGCAAGCCACTGCCTCTCTCTCGATCAAACAGCAAGGAGCAAAAATCAGTGAGCAGAAATCGTTGGGGAGAGAAGTTGCTTTTGATTGGACGGTGAGAAAAAGGAGAAATAAGAAAAAGAAAGAAATTTTGTTTATTATTCCAACTGTTCTTTAAGGACATTTTGGATATTTCATTATACTCTAATGGAAAAAAGTTTTAAAAATTGATGTGACAAAATAAAGAGATTTGATAATGTATTGTTAAAATATATAAATAGTATAATGCAATAAAATTCAGAGATTTTATAATATTTTACTTTTTTTTTAAATTAGAACATACTCGTAAAATTAATAAATTTTAGTAACTACAATCGTATACGCATAAATTTTTAAATTGTTAAGTGATTAAGCCTAATCCAGTACGATAGTGTAAAAGCAACTTCACGAGCTTAGCTTCGCTTGGCTTCTTCTTTTCTTCTGTAGTCGAAGTTCTTGTTCTTAAAAAAAAAAAAAGGAACCCATTTTGGTGGGTGAACTATTCACGAGGTTAGACCCATCTTCAGTCTCTTTCTTCACCATCCAATCCTACGGTCTAACTTTCATCTGTGCTTAATCTGAGCTTCTGTTCCTGTTTTGGAGGGGAAAGCTGCTTTCTTTTTTCGTTTATGTTTTTGGGTTTTCAGTACAGAAAGCAATGGATAGATCAACGGTCACCGTTGGACCTGGTATGGATAATCCGATTATGCACGATAGTGACCGGTACGAGTTGGTTCGAGATATTGGGTCTGGGAACTTTGGGGTGGCTAGGTTGATGAGGGATAAGCAAACTGATGAGCTTGTTGCTGTTAAATATATCGAGAGAGGTGAGAAGGTTAGTGTTGGTCTTTTAATTTCTTTTTAGTTTCATTTCTGGTTTAAGTTTTATATTTGGTGTATAATATATAGTTACGTTTGTCCAGATTTCTGGGAATCTTGTGGTTTACATTGGTTCATGATGAGCTTGAATTTTTGTAGCTCAGCCAAGTGATTTTGTTGGGTTATCAATGATCAGTTTGCTTCATTCTCATCTGTGTCCATTCAAGCTAGCCATCCTAAATGTTAGAAGCTAATGGCTTGGAGCGTATTGGAATTTGATTTCGGTTTAATATGGGTTGTACAGTTTTAAATTTCAGTTTCACCTTATTATCTTCGTACATGATTGCATGAACAAAATGTTATTTTTATTGTTGGTCTTGTTTAAACTGCGATTGTTTTGAGATTTCTTTTCTGGAATTGCAAGTTCATTTGATGCCTAGGTGCTGGTTGATGAGATTATGGGATGACAATGCATGGATATCCATGGAATCTAGAAGTCAGTATTGATTTTTCCTTATCTGAATATCAACATTAACTTACTGGAGAAGAATACTAAAAAAAGAAACAAAAAGAAAAATGAGGGGTTAGGTTTCAAATGAAGTAGCTTGAAAAATTATAGGGACCAAAGAATCTTCACATCAGGTGCGATGAAAAATGTTAAAATATTGTGGATGGCCTCATCTAGATTATTGTTTGTGGAGCATGGCTTGATTCTCAATACTTTGGTTATTGTTATGCTCTTTTTTGATGCTTTGTGGACTTTTTTGTTTGACATTATGGTTTACCTTACTTTTATTTTTTTATGTAACAGATCGATGAAAATGTAAGAAGGGAAATTATAAATCACAGATCATTAAGGCATCCAAACATTGTCAGATTCAAAGAGGTTTGTCAATTCCCTATAACTTATACTTTCTTCTTCCCAAAGAGATACGTTTGGTTCAATAATTTGATATTGCAACTACAGGTCATATTAACACCTACTCATCTGGCTATTGTGATGGAGTATGCGTCTGGTGGAGAACTTTTTGAGCGTATATGCAATGCAGGCCGCTTCAGTGAGGATGAGGTTCTTATCCAACAAATCAAGTTTGTTTTAATTGGTCTCCAACTTTCTGTGTCTTGACGTTCCATGGTTAATGATGCAGGCACGTTTCTTCTTCCAACAGCTTATTTCAGGAGTTAGCTACTGTCATGCAATGGTTAGTAAATCAAGGTTTCTGTCTTTGATCACTATTTTTATTCTACCCAGAAGGGGCTATTTACTGACTGCGGTTGTCCCTTCTTTTTACTCGTTTGTGAAGCAAGTATGTCATCGAGACTTAAAATTGGAAAATACATTGTTGGATGGAAGCCAGGCACCTCGTCTTAAGATTTGTGACTTTGGTTACTCTAAGGTAATATATATATATATATATATATATATATATATATATATATATATATATATGAGGACATTATGGAGATTACTGTTTGATGGACAATGAGTTTTGCAGGCATTCATGTGCTTCTTAATGTTGCATATTAGATCAATTCATGACTTGTATATTGATCATTAAGTGTTTATGTATTCCTTTCTTTCTGGTCTGTAATTTCATTTGATTGCCCTGATTCTCCTATATTGACTTGATCTGCTTTCAACAGTCATCAGTGTTGCATTCCCAACCAAAATCTACTGTTGGAACTCCTGCTTATATTGCGCCTGAAGTCTTGCTAAAGAAGGAATATGATGGCAAGGTGATATTACTACTCTCTCTCTTCTTATTTCTCCCTTCTCCGTCTATAATTAATGTATGTGAACTTATGGAGCTGATGTTCTGTCAAATTAGTGTACATACTTTCAATTTGTGGTCTTTCACGTATTCCTCTTGGGGCTCTTTTTTCTTCTTTTTGTTCATGAACGTTGCTTTTCCTACAATCATGTTTATTTCATGACTCATCTATATCCACATATTTTGTACTTTTAGCTTAGAAACTTCTTTGTTGGTTATTCACCTTATTTGGATATTAATTTGTGTTATTGGTGACTTGGTTGAGTAAACTGGGCAAAAGTCTCTTTATCGTTCAAAATTGGTATGAAGTTGCAAAAGCTCAGGCTGGACAGATTTGCGTAATCTGTCTATGCATTTTAATAATACAAGAAAATATGCACAGCTAGATGAAAATGTAAAAAAGACTTAGATGGAAGAGGGAGAAAAGGTATTGTTGAGGCAGGTCGTAGATGAAATGAATTTCAAATTCCCCAATGAACATCTGGAATTTGAAATTTGAATGAAACTCTAACATCATAATGAGAAAGCTAATTGGAACTTCTAGATGGAGTCCCAACTCACCAAAATCAAAAATAAAATTTGCAAAATTTAGAATTTCATGCGGCTATCTCCTAATTTTTTCCCCCATGATTGTGTTGACTTTCCTCAGTCATAGTAGATGCAATAACCAGTAACAATCAAGAGAGCTGCAGATTTGAAGAAACTGATTTTACATTGGGCCGAAAAATAAGGGAGACAGGCTGATTCACATTTTTTGGAATTGGAAAATAGTTTGGAACTTGATGTCTTCTTTGTATGATACCAGTGACCAACTAGCATCTGTTAATGAATAAGGAAGAAAATTTCATGAACCTCTAGATGTGCCTTGGGAAATTTAAGGATAAGCATTATATGCCATTAGTTAGGAAGACTTGTTGGACGAAACAAGGAGAGAGAATTTTGCTTATTCAGTGGGCTTAGCTTATTTACAAAATAACTATGCTAATTCATTCTGCCTGTGGAGCTAAGGATTTAGCTGCAGAAATATTGCTACATAGTAGTGAACGTCGCTCAAAGTGTCTGGGCAATGCCACGTAGTAGGCCCTACTATGTAGGAATCAACAAAAACTACTGGTTGCTGAGATGGATTTATAATAATAATATGTTAAAAGAGGGGAGATCACATAAATGGTCATTTAGGAAGAAGCTTCAACTGTAGGATGCAAATGTCTTATGACATTATTGAAAATATACTTATTGAATGTGTTGATCATTTGTCCTAGACAAAAATGCAAACTATTATGTTTTCACCATGCAACTTGCATTCAGACAATGTGTTCATTTACTTGATTTATATACTAATATTTAGCTGTTCGTCCTATTATTCAGGTTGCAGATGTGTGGTCATGTGGGGTAACTTTATATGTAATGTTGGTGGGAGCATATCCTTTTGAGGACCCAGAGGAGCCCAAGAATTTTTTCAAGACAATACACGTAATAGATGACCAGTAACTGAGCTTAGTGCAGTGTAGCACCTGTGGTGCTGATGTACTTGACTGACATATGTTGTTGCTTTCTGCAGCGAATTTTGAAGGTCCAGTACTCTATTCCTGACTATGTTCACATATCTCCTGAGTGCCGGCATCTCATCTCAAGAATATTTGTAGCTGACCCCACACAGGTCAGTATGTTCGTCTTGACTCATGAGAACAAGATCAGACGCACAAATGTAGTGAATTTACGTCTTTATATCAGTCCTAATTTCCCTTGCAAATCATTGTCCTAGTTCTTTTCTTTCTCCCTTAGAGTAGAGAATGAAAAAATCATTACTGGGAGCAATCTGAATACCTCAGAATAATAGGAGCTCCCCCTCTATGGGAACAAGTTGATATGCAAACCAACCGAGTCGGTCTACCTAACAAGCAACAAAGATTTGCTTTGAACTTCTAGCAGACCCATGCAAGCTGTAAATCCTTCTTCAGGATGAAATCTTCCAGGAAAAACCTCTTGATGGACCTCTGCATCTCAGGCGGCCACTGGGGTTAATTGACCAGTATTCCTCCGAAATCCCAGCAGATCTTCAAGTATCTTTTAGATTGCTTAGAGATGCCATATCCACTTCCAGTAGCAACTCCAACCTTGAAGGGCCAAAAGCTTCAGCTAAAGAAGGCATGGTGAAAACTGAAAAGTCAGACTAGAAAAATAAGCCCTAGGATGCCAGAAGGGAAAGAATCCCCAGATCTAATCCAAAAACTATGAAAGAAACTTAAAAAGACCAAGGAAGAAAAATACTCAAGAAAACATTGAAAGTTGAGTGTGGATAGACTCATTGTCTTTATAGTAGAGCTGATAATTTTTGACACGACCTGATTAAACAACAAGAAACATAGTTAAATGAGTTTGAGTTTGACATAAATAGGTTCGGGTCATAAATGAGTCTGCAAAAAAGTAGGTTTAAACGGGTTGGCTCATCTAACCTGCAATAGACACGATTAAATACGATTATATAATTGGGTTAATGGGTTAACATGTAATACACGACACAAATATATATGTTTAAATACGATTTAAATAAATTTATTTATATATATATATATATATATATATATATAAAATATCTTTAAATTCAACTTTATATTTGTTAATATTTTTAATATTTAGTGTATATTTTCTCAATATATAAATAATTCTTGGTTAAAAATTAAAAATTTTTACTTTTTTATATGTTTTTAGGTTAAACGGGTATTTTTGTGTTATGATACGGTAATGACACAATTAATCAAATGGTTTAGACGAGACACGTCGTGTAATATGCTTCATAAACATATTTGTGTTAGGATTGAAAATTTTGACACGATTAATTAAATGGGTCGTGTTCAGGTTGAACATTTTTGTGTTATACACATGTCTTGACACGATACGATTAGACACGACATGAAATGATTTCCCACCCATATCGTGATCAATATTTTTTTTTTCCTGTTCCTTGTCTTGATGTTGATCCCTAGTCCCTATTGATGTTTTCATTATTTTGCTTCATCAACATCTGCATCCTCCTAATCTCTCTTCATGGTTTCATTTGATTAACTATTTGAACAAAATAGGTTGCTAAAGGTTTCTTATGTGAAAATTTTTTGTAACAGAGAATAAGCATTCCTGAGATCAAGAATCATGAATGGTTTTTGAAGAATCTTCCGGCAGATCTCATGGATGAACATACAGTGAACAACCAGTTTGATGAGCCTGTTCAGCCAATGCAGAGCATTGATGAAATCTTGCAGATAATATCTGAAGCCACCATACCAGCAGCTGGTGGCCGGAGTCTTGATCCATATTTGACTGGCAGCCTGGACATTGATGATGACATGGAGGAGGACCTGGACACTGATCCTGAACTTGACATGGATAGCAGTGGAGAAATAGTGTATGCAATGTGAATGCCTACTGAAAAGGAGCACTTAGCATTTTGATATGTGGTGCTCGGCTGCTTGAAAGAATGGAGGAGGGAGCTTCTTCCATTTCTTTGCTAATGGAGAAAGATACTTGTGATATTAGATAAGAAGACATCTGCATCCATCCTTAGTCATTTATCACCTTTTATGAAATGTTTCTACTCTTCTGTGATATGGTTCACCACTTTAGCTAAGAATCCATCTGCATGCCTCCTGTGTCATTTATCACCTTCTATGAATATTTCTACACTTGTGATATAGTTTGCCACTTCCTAGTGGCTTATATGGACACTGTTGTTTACACTTTGTAACATGGTAATGTAATAATGGCTTAATGTTGTGTTTAAATTTCTTACTTTCTCGTGTTTCTCTTGAAATGGATTTTAGAATTTTATTAATACCAGCTATGACATGTGATGCTGATAAAGGTTCGTAACATTGTGCCAGTTTCAAAGCTTTTCAAGCTCTATCTGTAATTCGGTATGAGTTTAACAGGATGGGACTGACGGTCAGAGTAATTTACAGGTGCAATCATTGAAGATGTTCACATTATCGAGAGTAATAGTTAATTTTGTAATAGTTAACTATGTTTGGTATTATTTAAGAATAAAGAAAATTGTGTTTGAAAATTAATTAAAATATGTATTAACAGAAATTAAATTTATGTAACATAATTATGAGGTTAAAAAAAAATATTTATTTTCATTTAATAAATTTATATAAATATCAATATTTAATCAATGAGTAGTTACAAATTTATAAATTACTATTTATTTAAAACTAAGCGTAAATTGCAATTGTTTTTTTTTAAAAAGTCTAAATTGCAATTAAGTAAAAGAATGAAAATAGATTTCAACGTGTTGGAATTATTGATTTTAATTTAACAATTTATTTTATATTAGTCGTGAATTCGGGCGTTGCTCAATATAATTATAATAATATAATTTAAATAATTTTAATATTTATTTGTATGTATGAAATAATTAAATAATTAATTAAATGATTAAAAATTAATATATAAATAGTAATTACAATTTAGTTATTATTTTATGAAAAGTTATTATAAATAAAATAATAAAATAAATTTCTCAAAACTTATAACTATGTATGAAGTTAGTTGAAATAAATAATTATCTATTAATTTATATATTCAATTTTATTTGATATAATTTCAAGAGAAATGAACAAAATAATTGGTTATAATTAATGAAATAAATAATATTAAATATTTCATAATAAAAATAAAATTAACAAATAATTGCAAACTATATGCAAGGTAATTATATTAAAATATTATCTATCAATTCATATCTTCAATCTTGTATGACACAATTTTAAGAGAAAATTTATTAAATTTGAACAAATTAATCCCTAATAATCTGTTACTCAGTTGTTTATCTTTATATATTTAAAATTTTGAATAATCAATGAAATTAATTTAAATGTTCCCTTCATATTTATAATTTTTAAAATTTTTCTAATTTATTGTTTAGAAGTAGTTTATAATTTTTTTTCTTTTTAAGTTTGTCTAATTTTTTATTCCGAATATCTCGGCTTCTTATTTTTAATTTTTATCTTTAAGTTTTTCTAATTTTTGTTTAGAAGTAGTTTAGAATTTTTACTTTTTACTTTTTTTTTCTAATTTTCTGTTTAAAATATTTTTTATATGATCTTGACTTTCTGTTTAAATTTTTATATTTTATATTTATAATTTAATTTTTTTATTATAACAATTGAGTTTTTTAATTTTTAATATATAAATATTTTTTTGGATATGACAGTGTTCTATTGCATAATATAAAATAATGATACATTTTAATTTCTATTTTAGAAAGTTTTTTTTATTATTATTGCAAATGACTTTTCTAATCTATTGTTTATAATTTTTTTATATGAAAATTTTTTACAATATAATGTAAAATAATGACACGTGGATATATTATGCACAATCATTTAATAAATAGCAAACAATGATTTAAAACTAACTCTAAGGTGAAATTAATAATATATATCATTTTTTTCTAATTTTGAAAATGAATAAATTAAAGCAATCAGATTCCAACTTGTTAAATTTGTCTAGTTTTTAATATAATTTTATAAAAATTAATATTTTTGACATAAACAAACCAAAATATTAATTCTGATAATTGCTTTTATATAGTATACATAATTATATAGTATGGTTTTAAAGGAAACCAAGAAAACAAGAAACTTTAACAAGAAAAATAAAGAAAGCAAGAGTTGTTTAATCATAAAAAATATTTTTTTATTTTTAGTTTTCTATCTCAATTTCTAATTTCTAAGTTTTCATCTTCTAAATAGAAAAGTAGAAAATTGAAAATCATTCTCACTTGCTATATTTTCTACTTTTAAATTATATATAATTTTTAGACGCAAAAGGATGAAAATCATATAATTTATATTTTTAAAATTTTTATGATATACAATACCAATAAAGAGATTATAGTAAAATATGGAAAAAAAAAAATTTGAGTTCTAATGATAATAAAACTATTTAATCTAACATTAGAAATAAATATAATTTTAATCTAAAATAGAAAAGGAGTGAAAAAGGCATAAATTCAAGGATTTGAAACCATAAGCGAAATTAAAGTTAATATTTTTTCATGATGAATCACTAACATAATATACTATCCTAATATAGTTGAATAAAAATAAAAATAAGGCTCTCTCTTTTTTGTCCCTTTCTCCTTTCTTTCAGTTTTTGATTCTCTTTTTCTTCACCTCTTAAATGTTTCAAGTCTTTTACCTCATCCGTCCTTAGGTTGACAAATTAAGGTGTTTTAAAAGTGAATAGTTAATCAGATTAAATATTTACTTTGATCTATCGAACACAATTAAAAGAGGGTAATACAATACAAGAGCAATGTTTAACCCTAATTAATCTCCTACCAAACGTGTCCTCAAAGCTCATGGGTAACTTTGAAATAGTGTGAACGAAGGCGACATGAACTTCTAGAGATGGTGCAGTACAGTGGAACGAAATATTGAACAGTTAGTTGTATGACGGTGTTTTGAGCAGGGCGTCTGGGTGGTGTAGTTGGTTATCACGCTTGTCTCACACGCTAGAGGTCCCCGGTTCTAACCCGAGGTCAGACATTTCTTAAATCTTTTCTTCCAGAACCTTCTAAGAGCTTATATAAATAAAATAGTTAAAAAAAAGTGAAGTGAGAGATTTGAACCCGACGTGAATCGAACACGCAACCTTCTGATCTGGAGTCAGACGCGCTACCATTGCGCCACGGATCCACTTGTTGACTCATAATTATATTTAAATTTAACTAGCTTAGTTCGTATCCTAGATTTCCGCCCCCTATAGAGCGTTGAGCGTTACGGTGATCAATTGGATGTCAACCGTAAAGTTAAGCGCTAATCCTGCACATCCTTGACCACATCTACGGGCGTCCACGTTGTTGCCAGCTTATGGACTTTCTAATACAAAGAAACAAATGTGACCAATGGAAAAACAAAACAAAGAAACAAACTCCAGTCTACCAAAGTCACACCAGAAGCATCCGCTAGCAACATGCAGCCCACAAGAAGTGGTCTGCTAGAGAGCATAAATTCCCCATTGCCTAACTTTGGCCAGAAAATCAGCATAAAGACATGCTAGACTTGGCATTCCAATGAACCCGGAGACAAACTCTAATATCAAGAAGTCAGCTTTTGTTACTATACTAATGCCCAAGTAGTACCAGTGTTCCATTTTGTAAATTGTAATAACACCAACCATTAGATTTAATTCTTATCATGGCGACACAAAGCCAAATCATTGCATCTATCCTTCCTGCAACTTAAGTTACAACACGATACATATCAAGTAGAATGAAGAGAACTGATCTAATTGCTCTGGTTTACACTTGGCATTGGACCACCCAAAATTTTTCCATAAACTTCCAATCCATGGGTTAAATGCGCACAAATTACCTAAAGCTCAATCTTTTAAATTGGCATCAAAGTTCAAAAGCAGTTAAATGTGAAAACTGAAGATATCAGACAAAATTTTCCAATGTTCTAAGCCAAGGAATGTAAACCTTTCATGACACAGATAGTATACAAAAGCAATAGGTATTCTCATTTAATGCAACATGACGGGAACCGATATTTCAAAGGGATGCAAATGCCACCTTAAGCAGGTTTAACTTCAGCCTTGAGAAGGCACACCTTCCTGCACAGCAGGATTGGAACCATGGCTCAAATTAGAATTCCCATCTTGAGTCTCAGCTCCATAAGACTGTGAATGGCCATTGTTTGTTGGCTGCACCTGAGATTGTGTCTCCAGCTGTGGCTGTCCATAAGCAACAGGATGTGTCCCCTGAACATAATTTGCTGGTACAGGTGATGGCTGAAGAGGATATCCACCTTGTCCATAAAGTGGCTCAGTTGACGGAGGAGGGGCCTGGACCGTTTGTAGCCCTCCATAAGAAGTTTGGGAATACCCTGTTTGATCATATCCTGTTTGAGGTGTGTAGCTAGAAGTCCAGTATGCCTGAGGATTGGCCACTGGTTGACTATAAGCAGGAGGCAGATATGCAGGTCCTCCTTGAGTTGACTGAGAAGAAATTGCCACGTCCGGTTGTGATGACACAGTCGCTGACCCATAACTTGAAGATCCATATTGTTTTTGCTGTTCTTGTGTAGGAGCCTGACTAGAGACATTTTGCCCATAACCTGGTGTCTGCTGATTGTAGCTATGATCATAAGTGTTGCTGGCCTCACTGTAGCTATAATTAGAATTAGGAGCTGACCCCATAGCAGGTGGTTGTCCATAGTAACCATATCCAGTCATTTGTTGAGGTGTTTGAGACATGGTTGATGGGTTTGACTGATCCCAAACTGGTTGCTGGGTGTAGTTGCCGTAGTAGGAGGGTGTAGGCTGGTTTCCTGGTTGTGCATACCCATATTGGGAGTGTTGTTGCATAGGATACTGTCCTGGCTGGACCCAATTACCAGCAGGGGGATAAACTGGCTGTGCATAGCCACTGGATCCAGATGGATTTATTATACGCTTCTACAGAAAAGAAACCAGGTAGTAATTGAGTTAAATGCATGAATGAACCATACAAGTAAACATCCAGATATTTTACATTAAACTTACAAACAAGATTACACATGAAGTGTAGGTTCCATAAAATGTAACAGCGGCTTTCTACTTTATTTGTAAGTTCCATTTTGCATTTGGTTAAGTTCACAACTTCTATTTCAATTGAACACAAGGTTAATGAATTTACAGAACTCATTTTGCTTAAGGCAGGAAAATAATGCCAGAACCAAATTGAAAAAAAGAAAAAAAAAAGCTAAAATAAGCACTTCAGCAGGCTATTCATTACAATGCATTGTATAATGTTCACTAAGAATTCAGTAAATAATATACCAACTATGAATGTACACGGAAAGCTACATGGTCATATCAGTTTTTCTCCAAAATTTCTACAATGTAAAGATATGAGCGAACAAAATAATAGGTGATTTTTTTTTAAAAAAAAATATGACTTACCCCACTGATTACATCATTAACCAATTCTTTGGCTGCCTCAATCTGTTCAGTAGAACCATTTATATATACTGTTCTTTCTGTTGATGGATCACCAGGAGGAAGGTGGAGGGGAATAATCTGTAGAGAGGAACAAG